>CABFVX010005036.1:0-56068 GCA_902151425.1 Timema shepardi
ATAAAATTTGAGCTACATGTTTAAAGTGTTAGGTTAGCGCGTTTGTAAAGCATCACCATTTTTAATGTGATTATAAGGCTTATTTAATGTCTCTCTCCCTCTCTCTCTCTCTCTATATATATATATATATATATGTGTGTGTGTGTGTGTGTGTGTGTATAAGGAATTTAGCAAAACATTTGAAGTATTCTCTAAATTAAATCTTGTCCAAAGCACCTGAATAAAAAAAAGTGACTGATGGTTTTCACATCTAATGAATGTATAGATTAGATAAAATCAACACACACACACACACATACAAGCTCTCCCGCTGGCTACACTTCGGTTTGGTGTCGTAATAAACTACTGACAAATAAACCTTCTCCCTAAGAAAGGTTTTTGAATCAAAATTATCTGAGCGAAAAAATCACGGCTGATGTTTAAAGGGTGTAAGGATTGTATTCTGTCGGTGAGTGAGTCCCAGTTCGATTCCCTGTTTGACCAATATTCTTTAATATTTTGGCTAATTTAATAATTACCCTTCAAATTTATATTCATAGGTGACTATCATTTTATATAGCAGTGGTCTAGGGTCCTGGGTTCGAATCAAGAAAACATTTACTTTTAAGTGTGCCTAAAATACGAACTTCTTGTTTAATATCTTGGCTAATTTCTTGCTTACACTCTAAATATATATTCATGAACGATACTTATTTTTCTCTATCATGAGTATCGGGTTTGTTGAAAAACCCAATAACTATTATGTGTACCTATAATCCAAACTTTCTTAGTGATTGTATTTATAATAGCTGTCTGCTATTGATTGACACGAAGAAACATTCTCCCTCCTTAATGAATAAGTAGGCTACAAGTTATTTAAATATAAATGGTTCGGTGTACCGCAAAGACTTGTCTCTCTCTCACTATTATATATTAAAAAACTCGTAAGATTTGAGAAACTAGATAATAGGTATCTGCATTGCTGTAGAAGCACTACAACAAATATAGTAAATAAATATTATTTACTCTATTGTACTAAAACGTATGAACACTATTAATAGAGAGCTATATCGATGTATCGAACAGCACATATTCACGTTCAAAATCCTTGGGAGAATCTATGTTTTTAAACTCTTAGCATGGTGAGCTTAGTGTTAATGCACCAAATCTATCTTAATTGTTTAGATGAAACCTGGTGGAGTTCAGATGGTTTGACGCTCGTAGAGCAGGCAGCCGAAATAGCGCAGAGCAGGCCAAGTCTGAGTTTGGAGGATAACCTCTTAGAGGCTATGGTTGCTTATTTGGCTGACGTTTTCCACCACCGGCCTTCAACCACCATTGCTCCCGAGGACAGGGGGCTCTCCATCCAAATCCCTGGCACACAGTCCCCAGGGGGCCAAAACCCGGGCTTTCTCAGGCACACTCTGACAAGCAAGACCGTCAGACACCACAGGACACGGAGGACCGCCAGGCACACTCTGACACGCAGGACCGAAAGGCCCATCTGAACACGCAGGACAAGCAGGTATCCCCAGACGAACAGGACCATCAGACACCCCAAGAAGCCCAGACACCCACGTTCCAGAACCACTTGTCTCCAGAATCAGGTTTCCAGATTACCTCATCCATTTCACGCGCACGGTCTCCGAGGGTTTGAACGGAGCGTATTTCCAGGAGGCTCACAATGCGACCTAGCAAAACTAGGATTCCAAAACCTTCAATAGACAATAATAATATTCCGTTAATAACATTAGAATCTCCTTCACCAGTTTTAAAATCAAACACCACTCCGACTGATGATAATTTTGATTTCGATTCCGTGATGCGCAAGCTGATGCCACATTATTTTAACTTAGATATTTAAAGCGCAACAACATATTAATTTAATATAATTTCAAGATCCTCATAATTGTATAACTTATGAATTTTTTGTAAATGTTGAACATATTATTATATCAAAATATTTTTGAAAACATTAAATTTATTTATTGTTTAAGCGGCTAATTTGTTTAGTGTAAATTATATTTATTATGTCAATGGATACAGTTTCATATTTAAAACGTTACAACATTAATTTAAAATCATTTCAAGATCATCATAATTGTATTATTTATGAAATTTTTGTAAAAGTTAAATATATTATTAAATCAAAATAGTTTTGTGAACATTAAATTTCTTTGTTGTTTAAGTGGCTAATTTGTTTAGTGTAAATGTTATATATTAACTCAAAGGATATAGTTACATATTTAAAACGTAATAACATATTAATTTAAAATAATTCCAAGATCCTCATAGTTGTATTACTTATGAAATTTTGTTAAAGTTAAATATATTTGAGAACATTAAATTTCTTTGTTGTTTAGGTGTTGTGCGAATAAATATTATAAAACTGTTATGTTTGCGTGTTAACGTCAACACCTCCTCTCTCCTATTCTAGAAACTTCGCCTCAAATATTATGGATAAAATAATTTCTCTTTGGGTAGCAATCTAAAGTGACAACAATGTTGACATTTACTTTCTGTCATTGATTTTCCAACCAAATTATTTAAGAGATTAAAATTAAAATAACATTATATTGTCCGTTTTTTGTTGACAATCCGAAATTGTTTAATTTAAACATTTATAGCATGGGCCTACAACAACAACACAGTGTTTTTTTTAGAAGCAGCAATATTATTTATGTCTTGTGACCAATAAATGTTATTATATAATTGTGATTCCAAGAAAACATATTATCACTTATTTACCTAAAAAAATACATCAGGAAAGAATATAATCTCTTTTACCACCTAGACATTGAGTAGTAGTCACCTCCAAAATAGTTCAGGACAAGGTGAGAGGTGCTAGAACGTATATTGACAGTATCTCTACAATTTCTACCGGGCAATATTACTCTACAAACAAACCCAAGCGCAATAACATTCGTTTCATTGATTATTTCTTCCGATAGCATAAGTTATAAGTTTTGTTTTTCTCAAGTTTGTTTAAGCACTTGACACGGTTGTATTCCTCTTTGTCAATCAGGTCTAGCGCACTGCACAATAGATCCTCGTCCCAACAGACATCCTAGTTAGCAGGATTTTGAGGTGTTTGATGACATTGTTGTTTGTGCCAAATAAGATTGGAGATAATTGAGTAGGTTGCCTCACAAATGCCACATTTAAATGGCATAATGGCATTTGAAGATGCAGCGAAAGAAATATCCTAAGGAGAAAAAAAACAATCGCTCAAGCGGCAATTTTCTCTATTCACAAACTATCATGTTTTTCAAAATATCGCCTCTAGCTCCGATGACGTCAGCATAGTCCTAAGAACACATGAGCACGCCTAGTTTGTTAATTCACTCTTAAACATCACACTTTGTCCTCTGAGAAATATCATACAGTGTGCTCTAGTTTTAAATCGCTTACAATCCAAATAATAAACAGACCTTGGAAGGAAGACGTTACAGAAACTGCCCAGACCGATTATGTAGTGATCAAGCGTTTCACCTATAATTTTAACGTTTAAATAATTTTGGTACATTGTTAAATCATCGATATTTACGGGTTCTTCACCCTTTACATCCTTATACGCTGGCGGGCACGTGGGTGACTCTTCTGAATCTGATGTCTGGTAGGCAGCCAACTCTGATGGTGGGTACGGTGGTAAATTTTATGCCTGATAGGTAGACGACTCTGGTGGTGGGTACTTGGGTGACACTGCTGGCGGGTACGCCTGCGACTCTGGTAGCGTGTGTGGTATCAGCGGTGTTGAGCTCGGAAGGGTGGTGGAGGCCGGGGCAGCATGGCTTCAGCGTCCCCTTTGTGGAAATTGTACACAACGCATGTAATATCACACATGTAACACTCCTCAATTCTCTTGTAGGGTATTACTTCAGTCGCTCTTATCGTGTGACAGGTAGAGTTGCAAAACTCGATGTAGCCTCGCTCCTCTCTGTCTTGGTTCACTGCTTAGAAAATTACATGTTTATCGCTCACCACCACACTGTGAATATTGTCTATAGTCATATAGGCACGCTCCACAAGCGTATGACCCACAAACATTAAATTAATATAGCCGGCTCTAAGCATAGTGAGCGAACCTGACAGCTAAACGTGCATTATGGTTTGTAGGGTCCGCTATGCGATACAATGCACATATATTAACTGCCCCTCTGCCCGATGTTGTTGTTGTTGTTGTTAAATGCTTGACTCTTCTGTGCCGTCTCTTAAACGCGTTCAAAGTTTACAATTGTAGATGAACCGGATTTTACTCCAGCGCAGATAAATACCAGTTTTTCTTTATTAAGCTCACACACGTCTTCATCTGTACCAAAACGACAGGGTAAAAATATACAAATCTCGCCATCTAGATAGGCTATAAGGCGTCAACCGAACTTTGTATTGACCACTTTTAATTTATCCACCGTGTACTTTTGATCTACGGTTAGATCACACATTTTTACGGTCTGCACGGCGTCAACAATATTTGCTAGCAGTTGTAACTTGTACAACTTGAAACGCTCTACAAATGCTTATAAATAGACACCAAGTGGGCACCTCCCCCTTTATAGCTACCCCCTCCCTCCCTCAAGCGACGTTACGGGGTACGAGAAGAACAGGAACAGTGACCTTTTGTACTAGCTCATGGTTTCAAGGTCACAATCTATTATTTTCTTGACTCATCTTGTTGAGCCACCAAGATGGAACCAGTCATCTGGGAAAATCCTTTGTGACATAATTAAGGGTCACGATATATTCTTGTATCGACTCATCTTGTCGAGCCGCCAAAATGGCACCATTCATCAGTGTTGCGATAGTGCGATAACGTTATCAGGCAAACCCCATTGCCTGGAGGAAGGGTTTCCAGAGTCAATGACCTAGCTCACGGAATGATGGTAACTATCTATTCTTGTCTTGTTGAGTGGCCAAACTTGCGCCAGTCATCAGGGAAAACCCATTGTGATATAATTAAAGGTCATGTCCTATTTCTGTCTTGTCGACACGCCTAACTGGCACCAGGTATGAGTCATCAGTATTCAGCCCTATTATTATTTATGAATGTATGTAGTTATATATTATATCGACCATATATCATTGCGGACATTAAATAAATTCAAGATCTTCATAATTGTATTACTTATGCATTTTTTGTAAGAGTTATATAATATTACATCAATTTTAATCAGGAAAATTAAATATATTTGTTGTTTAAGTGGTATCGAAGTTAGATATATGTTGGGTACAACCCTAAATGTCATACTCATATAGTTATGGCGGGGGAGGCCATGGATTCGAATCTCATTCGGGTGAACTGGGGGTGGTTTTATACTCTCCCTCACTCCACGTAAACGTTGGAACATTTCTACCTTACTCCTCCTCTCTCTGACGGATACCTATATCCACGCATTTTAACAGACGATACCAAACAAACAATTTTAGTAACTTGTGTGGTGGTATATAGCGATCCCTAACTGAGGATTCCGAGGCCCCTGATTGTGCATAATTAGAGCTGTGTCAATGCTCTCTAGTTGTGAAAAAAACCATTACTACATAGGGGTTGCAACATTGCGATGACTAGTTGCGACACCACCGGGGAATAAAAACATTCCTTAGGGGGAGGTTTGCCAGAGTCAATGATCTTGCTCACGCTTTCATGGTCACAAGCTATACCTTTCTTGCGACCCGCCAAACTGGTGCCTCTCATCGGGGAATATCCAATGCATCATAATTTTTAAGTCATTATCAATTCTTGTCCCGACTTGTCTTGTCGACCCGCCAATCTGGCACCAGTTAGGAGTCACTGGGAAAACTTATTGCCACATAGACAGTGGAGAAGGAAGAATGAGTTTCCAGGGTCAATGACCTCGTGTACTAGCTCACTGTTTCTAGGTCATGATCTATTCCTGTCTCTACTTGTCTTGTAGAGCCACCAAACTGGCACCAGGTATGAGTCATCAGGATTGCGAGAGTACGGTGACATCACCAGGGAAAACCCATTGTCACATAGAAGGGGGATGTTGTGGAATCATTCAAGGTCAAGATATATTCCTGTCTAGACTCGTCTTTTTAAGCCACCAAATTGGGGCCAGGTATGAGTCATCAGTATTGCGATAATGCGATGACGTCATCGGGAAATTCATTGCCGGGGGAGGGGTGCCAGTTTCAATTACCTCATGTAATATGTAATAATATGGAATAAATGCGCCATGCTTTGGGCGTCAATAATAAAAACTATGTGATCAATCACCCTACTTCGGGTGTCGATTGATTCACAACGGATTAATTCCCAGATAAAAGATGATGTGATGACTTTAGGTTGTCTTAAGCTCCGTGATCGAGCGCCTATCATCACTGTACGGAAAAGATACCGTTTAATCAGCTGTCTATAGCCCCGTGTTCGAGCACTAATTAAATTGTATTAATATTATTAAAGAAAGAGAAATGTTGTTGGCTGTTATTTCACACACGGTTTATTTATATTACACCAGTAAATTATTTGCACATATTTCAGTTAAATGTTTGTTATCACTGCACACTTGTGATATTGAAGTGACTTATATTATAATGTGTTGGACTGTGAGCAAGGTCCCGGAGATCGTCCTCCCCATCGTCGTCGTCGTCAAAATGATATTGCTATACTGTAATGTTATACTGTCTATACTGTCTATACTGCTTATACTGTTATACTGTTATACTGTGAATAAACATACGCACTATGGTCTATATATGACATACACCTTGCATTTTCTCCCTTGGTCAACAAAGTAAAAACTAACCAATGGACAGAGTCCTGGCGACACATTTTGTGAGAGCTAGCTTCTTATTGGTATAAAGAAATGGCGTGTTCTACCAAATACTATGAACTTTTTCCTTTAACAGGAAGCAACGCAGTAGATATTTTAACAAGAAAGAAGGTATAAAAAAATATATTTTAGGGGGAAGTCCTTTTCACCTCATTCTGAGAAACGCGTGTTTGTTCATGGATGAATCTTAAAAGGATACTCTACCTATATTACTTTAAAGAAAAATTACCTTCATTCATGACTGTTTACATAATTTAGAATATTCCAAATCAATACATTACAATTAGCTCACGGTTTCAACGTCAAGATCTATTCCTGTCTCGACTCGTCTTGTCGAGCCACCAAACTGGCGCTAGGTATGAGTCATCAGTATTGCGACAGTGTGATGACGACATTGGGAAAATCCATTTCCGGGGTGGGGTACCAGGGTCATTGATCTCATGTACTAACTCATTGTTTCAATGTCAAGATTTATTCCTGTCTCGACTCGTCTTGTCGAGCCTCCAAACTGGTGCTTGATATGAGTCATTAGTATTGTGACATTTCAATGACGTCATCGGGGTCAATGACCTCGTGTACTAGCGCACGGTTTCAATGTCACGAGCTATTCCTGTCTTGTTGATCTGCCAAACTGATGCCAGGTATGAGTCATCAGGGATAACCCATTGCTGGGAAAGAGATGTCAGGGTCAATGACCTCGTGATGCTCATTGATCTACTATTCACATCCGTTTGATTTACCACCCCCACCCGCTCCCCTCCCGCTATCCTCCTGACCTTTTTTCCCAAGTGTTGATTACGAAATTTCCTACCCTACAACCCCTCCCCTACAACTCCTTTCCTACAATACCGTCCCCTACAACCCGTCCCTCTACAACCCAATCACCTACCACCCCGGACATGTTGGTTCTTGATGATTAATAATTAATGAATGTTAATTAATTATTGCTAATTAATAATTGGCTAGGATTGAGGTGTACGAGTTTGTTTAATTTATTTGGGGAGCAAACAGTTCGAGACGTTTCGGCATGAAGCCGCAGCACGAATCTCACGCTATGGCTGTCTTATGTAGAATGAACATTGGATCCTCCGTTACAAGACTCTGTCAGACTGCCCGAAACAAGCAGCACAAACCTCTCCTGATCATCCCGGTAAACATCCTTGTGCAACATCATGTGACGTGGGTAGTGTGTGTATTGTTGTTGCATAATCACTTCGAAAATAATTAATATATTTCTCACTAAAGCCGATTTTGTTATGGAGGGAATAAATAATAACCTCCTCCTAGCCACACATCCCTCCTCCCCAGCCATAGACCTAGGTATCTCCTTCCGCCCCCCCACCCATAACCCGAGGTACTAATGTGTTGGTATAAACGGTCAATAGTTTTTTCTTTTCAGATAATACCTAAAACGGTTTATATTTTCCCACGTCCTGTCTTACAATCTCTTTGAGCAACATTGTTATTCTTGGCAAACTTGAGTCGAACATCAATTGTTAACATTTGACGCGGGTAGTGGACCTATTTGTGCACTGCTGTGTTTCAAGTCACGTAACCCATAGTCTACGGTAACTAAACTTTGTTACTACCTATACCTTGCCTGGTGGCTAGTAGTACACCTTCAGCCCCCCAGACATGTTGATTGCTAATTGATATTTGATGATTGATAATTAAATATACACCTTCATCCCACCAGACATGTTTATTGCTAATGGACGATCGCTAATTAATTATTGGGGGCGTTGGAGTTTATTTTAAGAAATCACCTAACACCCCCTGATTGCCAGAGCATTTGCCTCGCAACATCCCTGGCAAGGACTTCTTACAATCTCCATGAGAAAAATTGTTATTCTTGGCAACCTTGAGTGGAACATCAGTGGACAACATGTTTACTCTTAATGGACCGTCACGTAGCCTTAAGTAACTTAACATTGTTACTACATATACCCACGAACATGGGTCAAGTCGAGGGTCAAAAGGTAAATAAAACACAGATATTACAACATATAATTATTATACACCTTTACAGGAATGACGCATATATTCATTCAAACATTTTTCTACAGTGTCTCTTAGATGTGTCAGTAAAATTGTATTTAGTTCACAAACCATTATCGTAATAGACCAAACCGATGACTTGACGTGTATAGTAGGTAGCATTGATAAGATCCAGGCTTCTAATGTGCGTTTTCACCGTAGGCTGCTCGAGATAGACGACATCCGCTGATTCTGTTAGCGTGTCGCATATATCCAAGACAAGTGTGTCGATCAAATCGTTGCAATAGCGTGCGACGAGGGTCAACCACATTTCCCGTCGGTCAGCGGCAACGTCGATGAGGTCCCACACGTCACAAAGACGCACCCAGATAGGTGCCGTATAGGCGACTCGTTTGAGTACGGCGTCTTGTTTCTCGCTGATAACGACCACAGGGTCACCGCACATGCATCTCAGAGAGATTTTATGATTAGTCAGAGTAATCTTCTGAGGAGGTTGCGTGTAACTGAAAAACTTTGATATGATTGACTTGTAGCTGCCCAGTTCTTGCCACTCTGTACGGTTAAACACGGCACATTTCACTCCACATTTTTTAGCTGGACAAAGAACGTAAACGTGTTCTTGACGCTCATGCAGAAGATGACTCGCTTGGCGTCGACTTCGTCCAGCGGAAATAAAGTGTTGAAAATACCGGTGATGGCAAGCGGCTTCACCGGCCTTGCTTCGCGTGTGCATACGTCTTGGGCTTCCATGATAATGGCAGGCACGCCACCGGGACGAACCTTTTATAGGCGATAAGCACACCTTGACCCACAAACGTTAAATTAATATAGCCGGTTCTAAGCATGGTTAGCTAACCTGATCTCTAAACGTGTTGGATGATTTTTAGGGTCTACTGTGCAATACGTTGCCAATACCCAGCTGCTTGATACTTAAACGCGTTCAAAGTTCACAACGGTGGGTGAACCGGGTTCTACTCCGGCGCAAGTAAATAACAGTTTTTTTTAAGCTCGCACACGTCTTCATCTGTTAGCGTACCGAAACGACAGTGTAAAAATACACAAAACTCATTATTTAGATAGGCTTTTAGGTGTCTCCCGAACTTTGTATCGACCGCTTTTAATCTATCCACCGAGTACTTTTGGTAGACGATTAGATCACTAAATTTTAATGTCTACACGGCGTCAACAATATTTATCAACTGCTGTAACTTGTCCATCTTGATCCGCTCTACAAACGCTTATAAATAGCCGACCAAGTGGGGTGACCCCCTTTATATCCCGTATAGATTATTATATTAACCGACTGTAATGATTTATAGTCACTCGTTTTGTTATTCAACGATTCCTCAATAACAACTACAGAGGGCAGGGTTTGATTTATCCCAAACTCCAACGCCCCAATTATCAATCATCGATCATTCACATGACTTGACGTATGAATATGAGGTTCTGACTGTTTTAAATATAAGCCGTATATTACATGATTTGACGTATTACTATGTTAAATAGTGAGTATTCAGGCAGAACTTTTATTTGCTTTCTACCTTAGAATTATTTGTATCGCAGATCACCTGACTTGACGTATGAAAATAGGATTCTGCCTGTTTAAAATATCAGCTGTGTATCACATGACTTGCCGTATGAATATGAGGTTCTGACTGTTTTAAATATAAGCCGTATATCACATGACTTAACGTATGAATATATTAAATAGCGAGTATTCAGGCAGAACTTATATTTGCTTTCTACCCTAAAGTTATTCGTACTGCCTATCACATGACCACATGACTTGAGGTATGAATAGGGGATTCTGACTGTTTAAAATATAAAGTAAATTAGAGTTAGATGACTTACGTTATGATAGTCATAATTGTCTGATGATGATTTTTGTAAAAGTTTAATTTGTTTCATGGCCATTAACGAGGTTCTGTGGGAGGTGAACTAAGTGAATATGACCAGCTACCAGGTAATACAAGTAGCTGTGACTAAGTTATAGGTAGTAACAAAGTTAAGTTACTATAGATTATAGGTATTTTTTTTTTGGGGGGGGGGGCTACGTGACTATCCTTTAGGAGTAAACATATTGTCTCACTCAAGAATTTAAGAAGTCTAGAAATCAATATGTCTGGAGGGATGGAGGGGGATTTAGGCCAAGAACAACAACATCGAGATGAAATAGGAAAATATAGACAGTTTTTGGTAGGAAGGGTATTATCTGAGGATGAAAAAATATAGGACGTTTTTGTAAATATCTGATAATGAGGTAGTTGTGGGCCGTCATCAGCAAGAAAAAAAACGCCGGACTCAGACAGGTCACCTATCTGGCACCTAGCTGGGCGCGTCTTTGTGACGTGTGGGATCTCATCGACGTCATCTTCGACCGCCGGGACATTTGGTCGACACCCATCTCACGCTATTGCAATGATTTGATCGACACACTCGTCGTGGATATGTGCGACACCCTAACTGAATCGTCAGATGTCGTCGACCTAGAACAGCCTACGGTGGAAACACACATCAAAAACCTGGGTATACCTACTATACGCGTCAGGTCGTCGGTTTGTACTATTACATGCTGGATTGTGAACTAAAAACAATTTTACTAACACATCTAAGAGTCACTGTGGAAAAAAGAATGAATGGTTATATGCATCATTCCTGTAAAAGTGTATAATAAATATATATATTTGTATTGTCTGTGTTTTATTCACTGTCTAAGCTAGAAACCTTCTCAATCATCAATTAGCAATCAACATGTCTTGAAGGTGTATAATTAATTAGCAATCAACATTTCTGGGTTCGAATCTTGGTCGGAGGTGATTTTACAGGCGCTCAATCATCATTAGCAATTAGCAATAATCAATTAACAATTATCAATCAACATATCTGGGGGGCTGAAGGTGTACTACGAGCCACCAGGTAAGGTGTTGAGGACAGGGTTTGATTTACCGTTCAGATACCCAACTCCAACGCCCCTAATCGACAATTAATTATTATGCCAGAGGGATAAATATACAGCAACATCACATAAGGGTGTTTACAAGCATGTTCAAGGTCACATTTTGCTGAGGCCCCATGGTGCTTACTTCGATAATCACCTCTTTGTCAATGGAAGCAATGTAAATTGTGAACTGTGTTCTTCTTTTTATAGTAAAAGCCATATTGATTTCATACCTTTTATTTGTTTTTATCCACTTTTCCTATACCTTCTTAAAAATATAATATAATCATAACAAATGATTATTAAAAAATACTTATAACTATAAATACCCTAGTTTTGGGTATTTACCCAGAGCAGTGGTAAATACCTTGGTAATTATCAATTTTTAACTTCCCTAACCACTGGATATTTATTAGGACCACATCACTACGTATGAGTAGACCTATTCAAAAATGGTAAATGTGGTAACCCTCCAATAACATTCCTCCTAGCAGAATTCAACCAGGTGAGGTGTAAATCCGTTATATTAAGTTGAGATGGAAACGGATGAGTTGGTATTATATTAATTTAAACTAAATGTTAAACTGACGCTGGATGTAGGTAGATCTTGGAGGTCCATTATATCACCCAAAGTGAGTCAGGTGTTGACAAGAAATCAAATTTCAAAGAACAAATTAGGAAAAATTTGTTTCCCGTCAATATTTTTTATACCTTGAGGTTCTGAGAATATTTACTTATTTAGAGATTTGTTTCGGATGCTGCAGTGGACCTCCAGGATCTGCCTCCAGCCAGCGTCAATACAGGTACAATGTGGATCCATGGATCAACAATATGATGGTACCAACAAAAGTATTAAAGGGAGAAAGGGTAGTTAATACCGATATTAATAAACTTAGCCAACAAAGGTTTAATTTGAATAAAAAATAGAGATGAAATATATTAATATCTGATGTTTTAAAAATCTTAACTGCTTATCAGAATTTTCACAATTGTATATTATAAACACAATAAATATAATTAAAATCTATCTGATAAAAATTATTTTATTTTCAGAAAAAAAACAGATCATTAAATAATAAAGTGAATATAAAAAAAGTTTGTTGAAGACTTATATTTTTAATATAATATTTTATAAATTTCTAAATATATGGTGACATTATTTAACTAGTTAATATTAATAAATTTGTACGCTTTTGAAATCATTACCTTGCTAGAATATTGGTTACCAGAATCATGGTCCAAGAATTTACAAAAAAAAAAAAAAGTTGAAAATTATTTCTTGATAAAAAAATTTCAAATAAAGTAATAATTGGTTTCTTGGAGAATATTTGGGTCTGAATGGATAGAGTCGTCGTTACCTAGTTGTCTCAGGGAGTCAATATTGTCAGATGATTAAAGTGATGGAATGAAAAAATGAGACATATCACCTGAGTGTAGACCTTGTCGTATGAAAGTCTCTGTTGCAAGTTTTAGTTGAATGGAAAAATCTAACAAAATATTGTCGCGTCGACAGACCTTTCCATTACGATAAGCCGTAGTTCCGGGATAATTTTAATTACTATGAAACTTTTACTATAAAATTAAAAAAAAAAAATTGCGGGCCAAGAATGCACACGTCTATCTTAAAATTAAACCTTGGCATAAACCTCTCCTTCTTCCTTAAATCTTTCGCCTTCGAAAACCGGCCTTATAGTTTTCTTATTAATGTCAATTTAATCAAAGTGAAACAATTTGGAAAGGTGTGAAATGAAATTAATATTGTATAAGAAGGCATAATGAAACGTAGTTTTTATATTTTTTAATAAATAATTATGGCTGAAATTGATAAAATCTGTCGTCGATATGTACGTTTAGACTAGTTTTCTAAAAATAGTATTAATATAAACAGATTTAAAATATTTTTCATCAGCTTATTGGCAATTCTTTATGATAAACTTTTAAAATTAAAATAAATAGTTCTAGTTACATTATTCTAACACGTTCAAGATAAGTATTTAAGAAATTTGAGAATACAATGTGTACACTTTAGCTCAATTGGTAGCGTGTCTATCTACTGATCTCAGGGTCCCAGTTTTGATTCCCGGCATGGTAAAACAATTAACTATAGGTGAAATGTTGGTAGGCCCTTTTACAGTGATGAAATAACGTACGGGGACTGGATGTTGTGCTTCTCCTGGTATTAAGTTAGATTAGAGGGCGTATTAAGCTACAATAGGTATATCAAGCAAGTAGTGGAAATTATATGGTTTGAATAAAAAACTGACCCAGTCCAGCTATAAACAGTAAAGGATGTAAAAATGATGTAGGAAATGAACATAAACTCATTTATAGTGTCCATTTTTACTTTCTCTCTATCTTATAGGTAGAGTTAGTATGGTGATCGTCAAAAAAATTGAGCTCGAGATTTTGATGAATCTTGACGTTTCATGACTCCCTGAATCCGAAAAAGTGTTTTTTTTTTAATTTCCGTCTGGCTGTCTGTACCTCAAACTAGAGCCTAAAATATTTTACCGATTGAGCTAAAACTTGATATCTAGGGTTTTCATAGAGTTGCCCTAAGGGATTTTTGGAATTGGATATTTACCCCTAAAATTAAGGGTAGTTTACTGAAGGGCAAAAAGAGAAAGGTCGATTTTCTCAAAATCGGCTCTAACGATTTTGATTAAATTTCATTTATAAACATTAATAAATATTCCAAACAAAATGGCTTATCTCAATATTTCAGCAAAATGGCTTTAAGGGCTCCAGTCTGATGCGTAAATTAACACTTTTTACAATATCTCCGAGATTATTTGAGATTTGAAATTACTTAGCATTACAAATATGTATATATATTTACTATACAAATATTTTATTCGAAACATATTTTTATAAAATCAATAACTTTCCCCAAGTATTGCGACCGTGAAAATATCTGGCTTGAAATGTTGATGGATGTCGACGTCTCATGACTCCCCGAACCCTAAAAAATAGTCGTTGCAATGCCGTATGTCTGTGTGTCTATTAAAACTTAGAATTAAGAGTATTTTTTAAGGAGCAAAAAGAGAAAAAAAAGTTTTTCTCAAAATCTGTTCCAACGATTTTGATTAAAATTCGTATCTAGGCGCTGATTAAGATAATAACTAAACTGGCCATTTTCAAATTCCCATGAAAATGATATTTAGGGTACTTTAAAGAAGTGTTAATTTCCGTATCTCCACAACTATTTGAAATACTATACAACTTATCATTGCAAAATTGCAGGACTATTAGAGGTAAAAAACTTTTATTTGACATATATTTTTATAAAAGCAACAGTTTCTGAGATATTTTCAAATATATTAATACAATTTTGTGAGCTTATAGTTGTAAACATATACTACTTAAGTCTTAACTCAATAATTCTCCAATGCCATAGAGTAATTAAATAAGTAACTAAAAAAAGTATGTTATTTTTCCTTAAACCTCTTGGGAGAAATGTTTGTACAGAAATGATCTATCTCTATTTTAGACTCAATAGTCAATATTTACATTTTTTATTGTTCAAAATGTATAAATGAATAAATAATATACACATATATTACATAATATATTGATATACACATACCCGAATACGAATTTGAGGATGACATTGGCCTTTACGTTTACTAGACATACATCAGCAGCTTTTGCGTCCTTCATTTCCAAATAAATTTCCGAAATGTCAATGTTAACTCTATTACAATCAGTGAAAATATTGATGTTGCGATATATGGCGACTCCACTGGCTTTGCGACTTGATGATGATGATGATGATGATGATGATACCACTACCGATGATTTAGTTGCAATTTGTCTGTTATTAGTGGTATTACAATATTATCTCAGAACAAAGCCAAACACATTCACTGGCATGGAATTTTCCATCCAAGTTTCGCTGATTGCCAAATAATCAGATCAGTTGATGATTGTATCGGTAGAGATGTCTTCTGAGTGCGCGACCAAGCTTTGTGCATTAATGGCGGTAATAAGTATAAAACAATGCTGATCAGGAACACTATAACAAAACTTTTTTGCTTTGGCGACACGTCTGATTATTGTAGCTGATCAAAGTGTCGTCAGCGACGTTGTATGTCTCTATAAGATAGCACTGCTGTCGTATGATTCCACGCTGTGATTTTGATGATATAAACGCACAACTCTGATCAAGTTCGTATCGCATCACTGTTGGGTTCTAAATCGCGGCTCAATTAGTTAAATTTCATCAACGTCGAGTCGCTCTCCGTTGCCGACTATATTAAGTATAGCAGAGAACGTAGCGTCACTTTGCCGCATTACTTGCTGTAGTGTATAGTAGTTTAATGATTGCCAGAGCACGGCACCACCTTTTATGTTGCGTGGGGCCCGATAAACGGATGTCGCATTAACTGGTGGTAATTGGTGAAAGTCACCGCAGTAGAAAATATTCATGCCGCCAAACGGTTGATCATGCGTGCCGGTGATCTCTTGTAGACGTAATTTAATCTTGTGTAACACATCTGAACCGATCATGCTAACCTCGTCTATTATCACGCATTTTACACCAACAAACATATTTCTGTAATTATTGCAGGATCTCTCGTGACATTGTGCCAGTTCGACGCGATGTAATTTCGAAAGCAGAATGCACAGTTACACCATGGATATTGACGGCGGCTTTGCCGGTTGAAGCACAGGCTACAAACGCGTTAGTCAAAGAGTTGTGTTGCACTGTGAAGCGATTATATATTTCCATTGCGAGTTTAAGCACATAGGTCTTACCGCTACCGGCTGGGCTGGTGAAGAAAACCTGGATCGGTTCCGAGTTATATGTGTGTAAGCATTGTATCACCTCCAGAAGTATGTCTCGTTGACCAGAGTTAGTGCTACACATCGTGTGACAGAAGTCGGCTTAGGCCATTGCATTCGATCGCCGGTGAACTGCAGACACGTATGTCACCATTGACGCAGCATCGAAATAATCTGCACTTTCTACTCAGCCTTGTTGTATTATACTCTTCACAAACTCCTCGTGCTGATTACGGGCACCTAATGGATCTTCATCGTCAAACATATCGTACATCCTCTGCAGTTCCTCAACCACACGTTCGATGTTAATGTGTGATTCGTATTGCTTACGCTTCTCCATTATTTCAAACTCTTTGGCATTGTAAGTCTCCATAAATATATTACGATCAATTATGTCGACTGACTCACAGCGAAATGGAACATATAACAGGACCATCTCTCGTTTGTGGTTCACAATATCATCGGTTTCGTACGATCTATACCGTATAACCCTACAATGATCTCTTTTACGATATGCGACTGAACGTGCATTAACATCCTCTACGTCATCCTCGTCATCTTCGCTGCACTCTTCGTTGTCGCTATCGCCGTCGCCTTGACGTTTTCTCTTTCTGTTACTGACAACCGTATACCAAGCGACAAAGTCAGCCAAACATATTGACTCTAACTCTGTGGTCCTATCCTCGTAACGCGGAATCATGGTTTTGGTCCTGATGTTAGTGCTTTTATTGTGTAACCCTTCTCTGTCCATTACGTGCTTACGCTTGCGAGCCTTCTGCCTCTTATGTGGCCTAACAGTAGGAATGTAAGCAACGTCAACGCTGGCTACACTCATTTTTTGGCGAAGTAAGAACCAGGCAGACTCTTGCGATGAGATCTCAACCGTGTTGAGTAACTTCAAGCTGAGTTGTTTCAACAACTGTGGATATTGTTTCTCCGGGTAGTCATCGTGTAACTTCATTAGCTCACGATGTAGAATGATAATGCCTCGATTATACTTATTAACGTACTCAACTACGTAAGACGCACAGTTGTACACTTCAAGTATGAACTTCAAGTCGGTATTAGAGCCCATTAATTGTGTTATTCATGGATTGAAAGTGTTGGTATAAATTTCTGTGAAGTCACGTCTAAACATCAACGTTGCCCGACGTAACGTAGACCGAATTGTATCCAAATACTTTGCCTTCGTTATACCGTTGTCGATATAGAACTCGTCAAGGGTGTCATAATGTTTTCCCTCTAATAGCTTACGCAGTTTAGCTGGCTTTAATTGGAAACTGACACGACGACTGTCGTCTTTTGACATTGGCAGTAGCACACGTGTTTCGCTCATCGGCCAGTAGGGTATATTGAAGCAGCATGTTGTTTCACCTCATTTGGTGCAAGTAGATGTATGATGGTGAGCTTGATTATTGTACCGATCATCTGGCAAGTCATCACGACTAACAGAACATAGATCGGTGACCAATTGTATGGTATTAGTCATGTTTTTAGACATGCTCACACGATTATCACAATCGAGCCACAGAAGAATGTGCGCATGTGGACTACCACGGTGTTGAAATTCAATTCGTTGAAAGAAGTCCACGACACGATACTTACCAAAGCAGTTTATTTTACCCTTTGCTTTCAGCAACGCCATCGCACAGTATACCAGTTTATTGAAATAGATGCAACACGTAACGGGATCTTCGTTGACCAAGTGACAGCGAATGGACCGAGTTAAGTCTACTAGTGGATCGGTTACGCTTACATCGGTAAATGCATCACTCAACTCATGCAGTATATTGAGAAGACTCGGCCAACGTATTTCGTTAGCACTCAGTGTAAGGAACATCGACGGCTTGCCCAGCTGCCGTATCATCGCGAAAAGATCCTTCTTGCGATCTATCCAATACTGCACAGAATTTGGTAAAGATTTGATCAATTCAAGGTTCTTATCGACAAACTCATCGACGAACGTACGATCTTGCAGCATTTTGCGAGTGATACTGGCAGTCTGTAGTATGCATCGAAACATACTATATATTCCTTCGACGAAACGCAACCGCATGATTTTCATGGCCATGTACAAAATGTGCTCGGGTGTGACACTGCGACGATCACTTCTTCGTATCTCACTTGTTGCGATCATGAACGGGGTAACGCGCTCATCCGAGTTGAACTGCCTGCCAGTACCGTAGTATATCAACGGAAATGATAGTTATTCGGCATACACGTCGTAAATTATGTTCAGCGGCGTTGAATGCTGACCTCGAGCAATGTCGAGACAATGTTCTTCATTCCAAAGAATAGTGTGCTGCCTTGCAAGCAGAACCTCCGATGTCGGTACTCTTCTGTCACAGTGTATATTCTCGATCGGATCATTATCAGTGGCGTTGGCTGGCACACAATTGGTTACTGTGTTAGCATAAAACGAATCCCATTGTACTGTAATCTTGTAGTGCTTATACAATGGTTGACTAAGAAAGAATTGTAGCCAAGATTTTATCATTGACTTTTTGACCACGCCCTCAGATACGTAGATTTATGTATCATGTTCTTCTTTATGTTAACATTGAACGCCTGATCATCGTCCAATTGACGCGGTAGCTGTTGCAACATTGTGTCCACATCCACGGGTA
Source organism: Timema shepardi (assembly GCA_902151425.1). Taxonomy (NCBI): domain Eukaryota; kingdom Metazoa; phylum Arthropoda; class Insecta; order Phasmatodea; family Timematidae; genus Timema; species Timema shepardi. The sequence goes on from CABFVX010005036.1 coordinate 19,119, forward strand.
CATTAATAACTTGTCCGATGATACCATAGCTGCTATCGTAACGCAACCTACGTATCTGCATGAATGGCAGCCGCGGTGATACTAGACGTTTACTGATCGGATCTAATGCGGGAAACCCGTGTTGCTTAGGTGGATACACAAAACCGTTCGAGCGTGACAACGTGGGCACTTTGTCCGAGTCCATTGATTTTTTACACGTACCACACAGTTTAAAGTCCACTACTGGCTCTTCAGGGAAAGTATTTTTAAGCAGTGGTAAGTGTTTGTCTGTTGTTAGTTTCAATGAGCGCAGAAATCATAGACGATCACACACATCACACTTATGTCCGAATTGATTGTTGACAAAGGACGTAGTGATTCGCGCATTAGCTGCTGCCCAATGTATCTTCATAATTGACGATCGAACACAATCTATGCCTATACAGTCCGTTGTCGATGTAGAAGCGATTTCATCATCCACTTGCATAATTTCAACCACCCCAGCTTCATTTTACGTTCCCGGCATTGATTGACTCAGTCATATGGTTTTTTATTATTACTATTAGATTGTTCTTAAGAAACCCTTTCCAACCATAAACGATCTCAAACCTCAAATCTCAAAATGGCGGTTCTTCCCCCTCCACCGCGCGCGATGCGTCACTGTTCTCGTGGATTGTACTGCATTCTTTGATCCTTTAGCTATCCAGTGGTATAATTTAATTTTTGATGTAGAGGATATATTCGAAATTACAACACCAAACTGTATCCCCCGATTTTGTTACCATTAGGTTTTTTGGATTTCCCCCGTATGGTACCAAATTTAAAGACGTATTCACGTAAAAATTAACCTGCATGCCCTTACATTCTAACTTAAATATAAAAATATGATTTTGGTAAAGAGGAATTTGCTTGGATCACTTTCCCATTTCGTGTTGGCAGGGAGTACAAATACTATTCTGCGGGACTGTGGTTTGGCCATGAGTTAAGCATACAATATTTAAATATAGTAGCTTAAAATCTAAAAATTAAAAATGTAAATATATATTAGTTGTTGATGTTTGATATAAAATATGTTTATTCACCCTGTTTAGGCCTGTGTTAATTTATTCATGAATGACTTACCACTATATTCATAAATATAGGTAGATGCAGGTATTTAAAAATGTATTTATATTTTGATTATACAATACAGAGTACGCATTAATTATAACCTTCCTCCACACAAACCAGTCTAATAGTATTAATCAAGGAGTCACTCTCATTCAGCCTAGTATAGGCTAAATTCAAAGAATCAAGCCGAATCTTCAGATTTAGTTCTCAGGGCTTTCAAAATTTTATCACACTATACGGATTTATAATAGTGACTATAAAGTCTGTTTACTGAATTATAATACCATATTTCGTTACTTTTCATGAATTATACATAATTATTCATAAATAGTAAAAACAAAAAACCAAGAAGAAGAAATAGGAGAAGATAGACTGAACAGCCAAATTATTCACACTACTACAGTAACTGTTGTCCCCCTTTTCATTCTTTCTCACTATTTTATTTTTTTCTTTCATTTTAAACCCAAGAAAATGTTGAGCAAAGTATAAAAGTAATACTTTTCTTACCTACATAATGACTTGGCTCATAACAATGAATGACTTTAAAACTAATCTATTTACGTTTTATTTATTTTATTTAACCAAATTTTATTTAATGACTTTCATGACGTGTAGAACCCCTGTTATATCACACAAAAAGTTACTAAAAACTTTAAAATATATAATGATAAAATAAAAATATGTTCATTCTAAATACATATTTTAAAACTGATTAAGATCGATCTTACATTATTTAATGTGATCATCTTTTGTCTATAAAATGCAATTGTAATTGAACCCAATATACTCTTAGGATATTGAGTAATAATTTATATTTCAGGGAGTCTCTTAAAAATTTAAAATCAGTTACCTAAAAAGATAGAGTGGTATCTTGAAAAAATAATAGAATGCTATATTCTTAATATAAAATAATTACGCTCAATGTTATTTTAAGCCTGTAGTAATAGTGTGTGATTGAGTTATAAAGAACTACTCCAGGATTTATCTAGAGAGAGAAGAGGAAAACCAAAATGGAATGCATCGACCACAGTGAGACGATTCGAGAATGGGATAATGCCTTTGTTTTTATTATTCTTTTTTCTACACTTCCTTCTCTGTTAATCTGTTAACTATCGAAATACTGTAGGTCTAGGTTGAGGGTAATACCTGGTTGAGGTTGGATATCATGGATTTAGACATATTCTCACCTTTGTGGCAACCACCCCTATCTGGACAAGACAAGAGACTTCTTTCCCCTTCCTGTGAGATGTTCCTTGCCTGAAAATCCTCACATTGTGGCTTCTCATAGTGACAGTTCCCCAAAGGGTGGTTATATCTCTGTAAAGGTTGTTTGTTTGAGGGTGACTGTGTTGGAGACCCCACTGTTCTCGCCGCAATAGGTGGTTGGTAGTTGATACCTTCCAGGAAAGATGGTCAGTCACCCTCTAGGAGATCTCCACTGTGCAATATAGGTTGAAAGCTCTTTTAGGTGATTCCATAGGGTATTGCCTTACCTCCGAGGAAATTTTAACTCTCTCGCGTGTAGTCCAGCACGCATGGAAGGCAGATCCAACTCCTCCTGATGATGGAAATCTGGCCAAGACAGTATAGCTTTCCTAGCTGTCCGGTGATGACGGGGATATTGTCAGGAATAGGGTCACTGGTTCTCATATTGCTCACTGCGTGCCTTTACGTACGTGGCTAAACGAGACGACTGAATTGTATCCATTCTGAATGGTAGCCATTCAGACATTTCTTAAACAAGCACCACAAATAAGAGGTCTGATTTTTATCCATTATCATAATACTCACAAAATCCTGAATGGTATCCATTCAGACATTTCTTAAACAAGCACCACAAATAAGAGGTCTGAATTTATCCATTATCATAATACTCACAACATCCTGAATGGTAGCCATTCAGACAGTTTTCAAATAAACAAATTTAACAAAAATCCTGATTTGTATCGACTGTAATTATTTGCATTATATCCATAAAATCCTGAACTGTATCCATTCTGAATAACCATTCCAACATTTTCTTAAACACGCATTACAAATAGATAGTCTGATTTGTATCCATTTTCATAATGTCCACAAAATCCTAAATTGTATCCATTCTGAATGGTAGCCACTCAGACATTTTCTTAGACACGCATTACAAATAAAAAGTCCAAATTTTATCCACTATAAATATTTGCATTATACCCACAGAATCTTGAATTTTATCCATTTAATTGCGGTACCACTTGTCTGATAGATGGCAGCAGAAGAAACCTGCCTTAACTCATTCCATGTTTATTAGAGAGCAGCACTTATCCTTAACTCATTCTGGGGTAGCTGGAGAGCAGCACTCTCTCTATATTAATATAAAAATTATAATCTTTGTAATTATTGTCTTATTACTTTAAAATCTAAATATGGATTTAAAATCTTATTTTTATTAATATTACAGAATATATCTGTAATTTTGGTGCTTGATATATATATATATATATAGCCCTACTATCATCTTGTTGGCAATCCTGTATTTAAATACTATTATTATGACAATTTACATCAGTAGATACTTTAAAGACGCCATATTATTTGCACGTTGAAAAACCGGGTTGAACTATTCCACACCCACATAAACGTTTATTTTGGGGATTTGGGGGTAAAACGAAGGATTGTAACGAACTAAATATCTTCCTATATTAAATAGTTGAAAAGTTTATAGCTACATGAATTTTAACTTGGATTTTAAAGAGTGCGCTAGAATAACTAAATGAATTATACAACATAGGTGCTTTATACAATATTAATATATAATGTTTACGTTTATTTTGCGCTAATTTAAGGTAAAAGGTGTTTTATACAATATTAATATAAGATTCTTACGTCTTTTAACACATTTAAATAAACAAATATGGATTTTAGAACTTATTTTTATAAACATTACAGAATATATCTGTGATTTAGGTGTTTGTTATATATATATATATATATCAATAGATTTTAAAGTAATAAGACAATAAGTAAAAAGATTATATTTTTTTTATTAATATGAAGATAGTGCTGCTCTCTAGTTACCCCGGAATGAGTTAAGGATAAGTGCTGCTCTCTAGTAAACATGGAATGAGTTAAGGCGAGTTTCTTCTGCTACCATCTATCAGACAAGTGGTACCGCAATTTAATGAATACAATTCAAGATTCTGTGGGTATAATGCAAATTTTTATAGTGGATACAATTCAGACTTTTACTTTGTAATACGTGTTTAAGAAAATGTCTGAATGGCTACCATTCAGATTGGATACAATTCAGGATTTTGTGGACATTATTAAAATGGATACAAATCAGACTTTTTATTTGTAATGCGTGTTTAAGAAAATGTCTGAATGGCTACCATTTAGAATGGATACAATTCAGGATTTTGTGGCTATAATGCAAATAATCACAGTGGATACAAATCAGGATTTTTTTAAAGTCGTTTATTTGAAAACTGTCTGAATGGCTACTATTCAGAATGGATACAATTCAGCTCCCCCTGCTACTTAATGGACACAGCCATGACTTGTTAGAAGAGCCTTGAGAGAGGTCTTTGCTCCTCATACGTTGGCTGCCGAGCACTACATGGAAAGTGGATCTAGGGATGGGAAAAACTGCTCCTTTAACGGAGCAGGAGCAACATGTTACTGCTCCACCACTGTAACTGTTCCTTTTAGCTGCTCCTTTTTGTCACAGTCACTATATTCGCATCTACTGCTAGCTTAGTTTTTTTTAGCATCGCATCTATTGTACGTTCGGGTCATACGCATACATACTAATTACGTTAATGTTGATTTTAAAGGAAGTGCATCCTCATTTGTTTGGAATTAGAGTTGAAGATGTTTTGGAAAACATCCTCAGTGCCTCCAACTAGAATAGGACCTCAATCTCCCTGTCATTGGCAGTCCAGTCTATTGCGAGAGTGAGGCCATATACCAGAGGCTTGCAACTTTATGATATCGCGGTCCATATGGGTTTAAAAAAATGGTTTGGATAATTTTTTAAAAATGTGAAAAATGTTCAATTTTATATTTCTCATGTAGTAATTAGTTATTAAACCCACTTTTTGGATAAAATTGTTTGTTAGCTAAATATTTTGTGGGATAGATAAAACCAGTCAGTGGACCGTAGGTTTCTGACCCTTGGCTTAAATAATTTTATCACCATGCGGTTCCCTTTAATTTTAATCATCAACGTAACAATTTAATGTGAGAATACATCCCATACTATGTTTATGTTGTGGAAATAGTGTTTTGTATTACAAAAGCTTTCCCTTCAAAACTCATTTGTGACTCCCCAAACAAAATTTAAACTAGGCCAATAATAGATAGTAAGGTTGCCCCGGACCTGATCTCAGCGCTTGACAGGAACACAAAGTATCCACTTTCTTTCCGGTGTACGACTATCCAAAATATCTGCGGAGCATAAAGGAACAAGGTTGTTGCTCCTTACCTGTTACAGCGCTACCTGTGACAGAAACTAGGAGCAAGATGTCTTTGTAGCTGTTCCAGCGATATCTGTGACAAAGAGACGAGGATAAATGCCAGGCGCTTATAAAAACTTCTAATATGTAAATATTTTGTTCTTCCATCTAACGTACAATATTGTAACGATGCAGCCTTGACGAAGAGAAAATAGATGCTCGAAGAAAACAAATGTGCATACAATAATATGTGGAACGTTTCAAACAAACCAGTGACAAAAGGAAACAGCTCCCTTCGTCTGTCAGGTGCAGGCTGTGAATGGTACGTCAAAAAATAAGTGACTAAGGAGCAGGTTGTGATTTCACAACCTTTCCCAAAGTGTATCCCACTTTGAAAAGTTTCGGACTTACATAAGGTGGCTATCTAGTAACTAGCACTGTCCTTTAGGTAAGTCTAGTGTTATTATTGATTTTTGAGATTAATTGAGCCTCTTTAATTGTTGGGAGCACAGTTTTACTTAATGTTTGATTGATTAAGTCTAATTCACCAGTGGCGGGATATTGGGGTTTGGAACCCGGATGTGTTTACTAAAGGAACATTTATTCTAAAATCAACTTTTCTCGTTCTTTAACACTAGGCGGATGTTATAAGATGAAAGGGGGAAAATAATTATAAAATATGACGACAAATTATATTATATTTTATTTTAAACAATACTTGTCCGCAGGTTGTAAGACACGATGCTAATAAAGAATGGATCCTCTACAAGTTATATGACAGCTCAAGTAATAATTACTTTTAACTTTCATTTCTATAATGTTGGGTTAAGTTTGTAAGACCCAAAATTAATAATATAATAACTATATAGATTTATATATTAGTAGGTATTCTTAAACCATACTTGGATAAATTTATTAAATAAAAAATATATATATATATATATATATATTTAGCACAGTGTTTACTCAAAGAGTGAAATTTTGGCATCTAATACAACAATTTTTAGAAAAATCTAATGATTAAAAGATTTCATATTTGGAATGTTAGAAGTATTTGAGGAGATTTATTAGTTTAAATAAAAATTATTTCAATAAACCTTCAATTAAATGCGTGAGCATTTGCCAAATAAATGCAATATTCAATTAATTATTTTGTATACTTAAACGTGTGTAATAAATGGGGGAAGAAAATCAATTAAAGCCGACCTCTTTTAACTTTATAAAGGTACTTAGTTTACATTAATATTCAATTTGAAGCTTTTGAAATCTGATATGAGCTGAGTAGCTTAATATTTTGACCTTGGATTTTGAAAATATATCTTATACAACTCCGCAATAGCTGAAACAAAACGGCCTGGTGAGAGTAGGCCAGACAACTAACTCATCCCTTCTCACTCCAAGTCACTAGCTGTTTGTCCTTGTAACCATAAATCTGTCGTCAGTGGTTTTGGTATGTTTGTGAAGCTTATCGCCTTGACACATCACCATCTCTCTTTAGGGACTATCTCCCCACCGTTTTCAAGTCAGTGTAGCAAGTGCGACATTGATGAAAGGATTTTTTTCAGGGTGGCATTTAATGTTTTTAGGGACATGTGAAGTGTAACACTAGTGGAAAGGAAAGGGTTATTTTTTTAAAGAAATTTTCCCCACAAAATCTTAGATTATTATTATTATTATTATTATTATTATTATTATTATTAGCACCGCATCTTACTACCCGTTTGGGTTATACGCACTTACGCTAATGTGTAATGGTATGGTGATTGTGAGATGAAATGAAGGACCTACAGTTTAACATGGTATCCGAACCACGGCGGAGGCCTGGCTTTCCCCACATTAACAAGATGTCTTTTCAGAGGTGAAGGAAGGGTTTGGTAATAAGATAAATCTGTGCCGGGACCGAGGATCGAACCCCGGCCACCAGCACAGAAGTCTGACACCTTACCCACCTTACCCACCCCACCTTACCACACCCACAAAATTTTAAAGATGACAGAAGATATGTAAAAGGAAAAAGGAATAAGCATTCCAAGGCAATTAATGAAATGATTTTACGAAGAAAAACAGAAAGCCCAAACCACTAATAAGTTGGTGAAATGACTTTAAGCCTATATTATATTATTGAACTTAAATAAATAACTATTTTTAAAAATTCTTTAGAAATCTGTAACCAAATCTGGACCCTCCAACTTAGCAAGTCAATATCTTACCACTGAGCTATCTATGGCTAATCCTGTGTTAGGGTCACTTATCACACATATTTTAAGGGCTATTCGGTAATAGATTTGTAAAATCATCGACCATTTAATAACAATCTTAAACACACTCTATCGATAATCCAGGGTAGCTCTATGCTACTGTTTGAATAATTTTTATTAATTTTTAAATAGTTTCTTGAATATAATTTTAGCAAATAAAGGAGCCATGATTTTCCACACGTCTTTCCCCAACTCTGCTTTAAAGTATCACTGATAAGTACTTCTTAGCATTGCACTAATACTGAGTAGGGAACAAGCTCACTGGTGCGCCAAGCACTAGAGTCCGGGTTCGATTACCATGTACACTACAATAATAATTTTTCAACTGTATTGAGAAAAATTTAAGTGCGCCCTTGTTAACGGATCTGTCCGTTCCAAAATATTAAGCTCGTGTATTGTTATAACATTATTATTTAGGCCTTTATAGTTAAAGCTTCGTCAATGCAGAATTATTTCATTTCTTAATGGCTCCATACTCCATAATATATTTTATGCTCCCAGATTTAAATTTAAATTTAAGATCATCTTTAACCTACTATTTAAAAAAATATTTTAAATAAATTAATAGTCAAAGACGCTGTAAGCCACTTAATAACTATTTAGCTTAGAAATCATTTTAAGAATGACTTTGAACAACGTACACAACGTGAGATAAAAGCCTATATTTAAGTTACGTTAATATGTTTGTACAATTGTCTATATATTAAATAAATAAAGATAGATTAGTTTTAAGTCATATTGGCCATAATATGAAATTTGTATGTTAATATATTCATATATAATGTTACTTTTTACCTTCTCGAAACTCTCTAGTTGAGAAAAAATAGTAATATTGTAAAAAAAATAAGACTCTAGATTTTGATGGATTTTGACGTTTCATAACGCCCTGAATCCGAAAAAGTTTGTTTTTAAAACCATTGGGATAAGATTTGGGATAGGGTTTTCATGAGGTTTTTTTGAGGATATTTTTTAAATAATTAATCCAACCCTAAAATCAATGGTAGTTATTTTTACTTAAGGGTGGAAAGAGAAAAAAATAGATTATATCAAACTAGACTCGATAAAATTTCGTATATATTCATTAATTATTATTAAAACAAAATTGATGTTCTCATTTCCTCCTTAAAATAACTTTTAGGGTAATTTACACTCAAGGAAACTTCCAATTTTTATCGTATCTCCGCACCTCTTTTGAGATACCAAATAACTTTTCATTTCAAAAACGAAGGCATATTAAATATAAAAATCTTTAAATGAAATATATTTTATAAAACCAATAGTTTCCGAAATATAAGTATATATATATAATACACTTATATAATAATATATACATAAAATAAATATACACATTATAAATATATACATTATGGAAGTCTTTTAATTTGGAAATTGCTGTAACTCTCATTGGGTGTGGTGTTCCTCTTTTCTTTAAGAGTGTTTATTATTTCGTTTATACTATTTGGTAGAATGTGCAATAATGTATATTATCTTGTTTCAAATATCTTACGAGTTTTAAGTAACTATCCATTTTTATTTACAGTGGCAATAAATGCTATGTGTGCATCCTCCTTCATTAAAAACACAAATTAGCCCTTTTGTACAAAACATCTATAAATTTGTTTGTAGATATAACTTAGAAAAATGTATTTTATTGCTAGAAAATTACGAGGCTCTGCTCCGTCGGTAGTGCATCCACCTACGGAGCTAAGGGTGCCAGGCTCGATCACTGGCATGGCCAAGAAATTCACCATTTTTGGAATGTGGGTTTACCCTTTCACAGTGATGAATTGATGGCCAGGGAATGGATTTTGTGTCAGTTGTCCCAAATTTAAGGTTAAAGTAATTAGTACAAAGTAGTATAGCCTGGACAGGTAGTAAGACACACGGGGTAACGAAAAAAAAAATAATAGCATTGTCAACCTACATTGGCATCGCGTGACGAAATTTTCAAGCTACTACTGTATTAGCTAAGTTCAGGTTACAGGCGTGTGTAGATGGACACTAACAATATGTGCATTTGTGCACAGAATGTCTACATCGATATTCAACTTCCCCTTCTCCCCATCCACAATCATAACACATAAAAAGGTCTGCATTTTCAATCACTCTTTGTTTATGCGCTTTCTTGTTAAATGTTTTCTACTCTATTTTCTCCCCTTTGTTCAGACGTAACGAATTAAGTTTTATAACAACTATCAAAACATAGTTTGTAGGTCCCAAGCTCCATTTCCGTGTCCAGAGGACATTTTTTAATTTTAATATTATGTATATGAGGCTATAACTGTAATTAGTAAATCCTCATATTTGGCATCATGCACCCTATTAGTTCGGCATATCCGTATATAGCACACTTATTGTAATTAATATTTTTATTTTTATTAATTACACAAGTATGTTATGATGAACAATATTGGCGGCTCGTGACCAAAAAAATAGGTGGTGCACATTTCAAATATTTTAAAATATGGTATATACACTTTTAATAGATTGTACCTATCTATATTTACATATCGTTTTACTTGGGCTAGTATTTTAAAGCAGTACGGGTGTGTGAAGCTTCTAGACAAATACAGGATTCGTCTTTTGAAAGAAAAATTAATATTATACAATTACGATGTTTTGACAGTAAAAAATATTGACAGCTAAAAATATACCAAATTTGTAGTCAATTACTGACATTTTGAGCTGTTATGTACATTACAAATCAACATTAATTTGGAAAAAATAAAAGATAATTGAACAGATCTACATTATTACAGTCTCTTACTTTGCTGGTGCAATCATAAATAGTTAATTAAACACCTTAGAATAAAACAAGCACATAATAAATAAAAACATTATTTACAAAACACCCAAAAATTTAATCTTAGAAGCCTCAACCTACTTTAAATAAAAATTCGATTCTTATTTCTTTAGATTTTGCGAATTTCTCAATGACTTTAGAGTTAAATTCTGAAATGTTCATAATAAAGTTTCTCTCGACGGACAGCATGGCAGGAGTTGACAGCCTTTCCTGGTGCATGCTATTTCTTAAAAATGTTTTCACACGATTTAGTGTAGAAAGACATATTTCTGCATCATCTGTTGTCATAGGGAATGTGTTAATAATATTTAAAAGTTTTAAACATCTTTAAAAATTTCGTCTAAATTACTTTCATTTATAAATGAGAACAGAGTCAAAGAACCATTAATATTTCGAAATTCACCCCTGACACAAATGAAGCTCTGTGCGTAGTTGTTTTTTTTATCTAAAAATGGGTATGAATTTATTGTGAGTTCTAAATAGCTATCAGGAAACAACCTACAATAATCAGAAAACTTTTCTGGCAAAAATAAATTTTCAGCAACAAGATGACCAGTAAAGCTGAATCTGTCTTTTTCTTGACAGATGAAGACGTCACAAAACTCTTTAGTCACTCTATTATGAGTGTGGCTCTCATTTTGTCAACGTTTTATTATATTTTCATCAAGATAATCAGTTATATAATTTTCATTTTCTATTTTGAAAATTTTCTCTTTGATACTATCTATTTTGTTTACAAACGCTGGAACAGTTTCCCTTTTTTGCCACTGGTTATACAATATATCCACACGAGGCATTATTATATGAAAATATGTTAGCCAAAATATAAAAATATTATCCTTTAATGTTTTCTTCAGACCAGACGGTTGTTCAATTGTGTCTATATGTTTAATGTCATCTCTCGTTTCTGTTGTAATCATGCACTCGATAAGTTCTCTCTGTATTCACAAACTGTGTTTACTGTTCAAGAATGAAAGTTCTATCTTGTAGGTGCTGACCGTGGTACTGCTTGTTACATTATTAAATTTAGTTGATGTGCATTACAGTGAACATAAGCAGCGTTAGGATAGCTCTGCTTTATTTTAGCCTGAACACCATTGATAAATCCCCTCATAGCTGAAGCACCATCATATGCTTGTGCTATTATTAACTTATGAGGCGTTTTCTCCACATGTTTATCTATTTCCTCTTTGAGACAATTTGACAAAAATGTAGCGTCATGAAATGGGGGGTTTAGTTAGTTCCAAAATCTTCCTACTGGTTCTCTGTTTACTATAGCGGTAAATTATTGCCATTTTAAAAGTAACAGAGACAACAGTTGTTTCGTCAGCTATGACAGCCAAATAATTGGCATTATTAATTTCTTTTGAAATTTCTTCATAGCAAATATCCAGTATGCATTGAAGTATTTCATTATGAATTGAACTATAGGGGCCTTTAAAAACTGTGGACTTTTCTAAATGCCCTTTCAAAGCATCATCCAACTCAGCAATGAAAATGACAAGTCTACGAAATATTCCAGGCTTAAAAGATGAATCAGTTTCGTAATGACCTCTAAAAAGGGCCAGTTCGAAAGCGCCACAGAATCGAATACAGTTTAGGATAATGTTTAAAGCATATCTGTTTCTAGTAACTTTTTTATTGTGAAGATCAAAAGCTCTTCTGTAGCCAGAATATGTTATCTATGTTGGGCTTGCCAAGTACAGCCAAATCTAAAGAATTGTTCTTGTGTAACAATGATATTTAATGTTTTTTAATTTGCTCACTCAAATGGTTCAAATCATTCATGCCTAGATTAGTCCAAAATAAGCTACCACCAAAGAGTAAACACGGAAAGATTTTACATTGCAACCACATATCCATGCATGCTTTTTGTAAGTTTTTACGTTGAATTTTATAGTGAGCTATAAATTTTTAGTTTTTGTTAGTTTCTCTAGAACAATATTTGGTGTCGGTCCATCAAGTTTTTTAATTTCTAATTTTTCTTCTTGAGCTTATTTTTTTTATGTTTTGCACATAATTCATTTCGATATTAAAAGAAAGATTAACTCAAACTCGTTAAAAATATTTACATAAGCTAATTTTTTTTATAAATGTTTTGCGCTAAATTTATTTTGATATTTAGAATAAGCAGTAAAATAGTAAATTATTATGAACTAATTATCTACTATTTACATAACTATTGTACATTATTAATTGTGTACAGATTGAAAAAGAAAAACCACACTTTGAAAAACATTATAACTGGTAGTAACGCTTAATTTGATCAAAACAAATCGTCAAGTTCGCTATCAAGTTTGGCACCTGGCCATGTGTTAAAGACCTGTCCAATTTAAAACTAATTTGCAATGTCAACAACCTCTCTTATTCTCAATGTGCGTGCTCAAATTGTTGCATGCCTCTGGAGTTTAGTTGAAGTACAAGGACAGCGTTAGCAGTTGGGAAAACAAGTAGATTATAAAATAGAACGAAACACGCAAGAGCATAGCTGATTTTAAGAAATATAATTTATAAAAACCTATTCATTATGAAATGTTATTATTTAAATTAAATAATGTTTAATACTATTTTGTGTGAAATTATTAGTGGTGCACTTGCACTTTAGCACTTAAGGAGGAGTCACCACTGATGAACAATATCTAAAACCGAAGAAATATACACAAATGTTTGTTGAGGGACAAAGGGAAACCATTTAGAAAGATACATCCCTTGTTTACCCATTCGGGATTTGAACTCTGATCACCATTCATCGTTAAAATAAGCTGAATGAACTTCGTGTTTAAATCAAGTTAGGGTTAACTTTAAACTTTAACAGATGGTTTAGTTCAGTCCCTGACTTACAGTTTTCATTCATAATTGATAGATAAAACTGTCTACAGGCTAACCTGCCTCATCTCCCACCCTCCTTACCCACCTTCAAAGCTTCGTCCCAAGACTTTACAGTCACTCCACCACTGATGAAGAGATTTTTTTTTTTTTGTTTTAAAGGAACGGAACGTTTGATTTAACTTTCACCTTACCCTCAGTGACACCAAAGCTATCTTACAGACTTTTCTCAACCTTAGCCCTGTTCAAACAACGTTAAGGGACATTGGATCCCCTAGATGAAACCCCTGAATCAGATCAATATAAGTCAACACAGTCAACTTTGCCCATCTCAAGGTTGATATTGAGTTCTCAATCTGGCTCTTTTCCAGTGGCGTGATATTTGTTATATTGCGTCAAATTTTAATTTCTTCCAAGTCACTATGTATACGTTTACAATAAAATCAGCATACTATCTCATGGTATTTTGCAGAAACGTTCAAACATGTTGCAATTTTTATGGAAGTCTTTTATTTTGATCAAAATAAATAAAACAATACCTCAGTCGCTACATTTATTTTAAACACATATTAATCTCATCAGTTCTTATATATTTGTCATGAACATAATTGAATTTAAGAGAAACTTTTTAAATGAATATAAAACATTATCATCAAATTCCAGGATGCCCATGGTCAATAAGTATCCAATAATTGTTAGTATTAATTTGTGTGGAAAATTAAGCAAAACACGTCCAGCCAAGCAATATTTTATGGAATTGACTTTGTCCAAACCAATTTATTTCGCTTTCAAAACTACAAAATACTGGCCTTTATTTGCGTATTCTTCCATCCCATACCTCCATAATATATTGATTTGACCTCCCGATTTAAAGGCAGCATATTACTTCTATCTAGGTTTATTTTTCTCTGAAAGATCGTAGCTCCATTAGGGCTGTGTACAACTTGAAAAGTGAGAAAAAGTGAGAGTAGATTTTTTAAGTACCACGTCTTACTTCCTGTACAGGCTATACGCATTGTTGTAATTACTAAACTAGGAAACAATTTACTTGATTTACAAATATATATCTTAAAAGTAAACAAAGCTTGATATGGCCCTACTTGAGTCTAATGGATAGGTTTCCCACAGTTTTTATTAAAATTTGAAGCATTTTAACACTCAACAAAGTTTTTATTTTATTCTAGCGTTTGTCACAAGGATTGGTCAGCTAAATTTTTTTTTGTTTTCTACGGGCAGTCTAAGGCTTGGGCACCCCACTAAGATAGCACTGTGGTGATTACAATGATCATGTGGTGTTAGTGGAAATCTTAACTTAAACCTAATTACACAAACCCCAGAGACCATAGGAACAATTACCCTCCAGGGAAGATACCTATTCTACCACTGGCAATCGAAGCCGGGACCTCTATATTAGCAGCCAGGAATGGAGCACTTCTTCATGAGGCCAGCCACCCAACACAGTTGCTGTCTACATTATAAAATCAGTCTTTGATACTGGCTGGTGTTTGAGCTATAGATTTCAGATCTACTGAAGCTCTGAAACAAAAATTGTCTCTTTGTCTTTTGATCTTGTTCAAAAGTAAGGTGCACATTGCCGGGGGTTTCTAAATAAAGAGGTGGCACATTTATAGGGAGACCACCAGCCACGGGCGCTTTACTTTAAAAAAGGATAACAGATAGAAAACACTACGACCAAAACCTTTTTCGTTGGTGGATGAATTTCCCAATATGTTTTTCTTAGGTGTTGTCGGGCAGTGCGTCCAGCGTCCAATGGTCTATTTTTGCCTTCGACATTCGTAAAGCACACTTAGTACGTGTAGTGCAGATTATTTCACAGATTTTGAGATAACTTAAATGGATGCATTACGGTTTGCAGATGATCCATTGATTAACTGTTGTAAAACTACTATAAATAAAAACGTGGTTTGTACTTTCTGTTTTTTATTTATGTATTAACAGCACCCTCTAGCACCAAGGAGTGTGTCTGCAGACATAGCCCTACATTCATTAAAAAAGGTTTCTTGTAAGTTTCCTTATCTCCCATTAAAGTTTTTAAAAAGAGTCTCACCTGTATCTACTAATTTAGCAATGCGCTCGTGCAGCTGTCCTGTCTTAATTATTCAAAATTAAGTATCTTTAAATCCTCCCCCACACGGTTGTATACTCTTGAAACATTTATTTTAATACTTAAGATGTGGCACTTTCCTGCCAGTTTTTTTTACAAATGCTTCAGTTTTAAATATATATGTATATATATATATTTAACTAATATATATATATATATATATATTTAACTAAAATTTCGGCGTTGTTGAATATCTATATAAACGAGAATAAATAAGCCATTAGTCACTACCAGCATTGAGCGTGCTGTTTCGTATGGTACACAGTATCTGTTCTTGTAAAATTCTTCGATAAGGATAGCGGTTTAAATATTTTATATATACATTTTTTTAGCTATTATTGATTTGAGGTTGCTTTTACTCTTCCATTGCCTGATATCAAAGAACACAATATTGGTTTTTGACGAAATTTATACAATATAATACTTTCTTAATATTATAACCCATAATGGAAGCCCAAATAAACCAAAATAGGTTTAGTGATAGTGCAGAGTAATGAAACGTTAACATACTTTATAATAAACGAAAAAGGAATTTATTAAACAATGCCTGGCTATTATTAATGAAGTAAACTCGCTACTTTTGATGTTCAAACTTATCATAAGCTATAAATGAATCATATTTTAAAAATAGAGTAGTACATAGTAGTTAGTATCTGCGTGTGTCTATTGGTGAACAAGTAAAGTAACTTATGTTATATTTGAACAACGAAATATTTAACGTTGGAACTCCAGAAGAAAATATTTTTCCTATATATAACAGGATACAAATATGTGTTTTATTTAGTACTTTGTAAATATGTTTTAGTATTTTCAAAACACGGTCCTTGTAGGATACAAAAAATCTTCCTAAGCTCGTAAATATAATCTTAACTATTTGCAGCACACATAGAACTCGTGCTTTGTTTCTTTTAAGAGTAACAGTAGTGGAGTTTTATTATTTAAGGATGAATAAAAACAAGAGCTATTATTATAATATAATTATAGTATAAAGAAGGTAATTGTGGTTTTAATTGGTATAAATAATGAATTGTAGGAATTTAAAAAACTTTCTTCTTTTATTATGAACATTTAAATTATCAGTTAGTATGTTATTGGTAAATTAATGTTTCTGATTAGTTAATTTTAAGCTATAAAACATCCCAATTAAAAAAATTTGATAAAAAAATATCAGATATAATCTAAAATATATCTTTGTTTTAAGCGTCAATGATATCAGATTTTTGATGGTAGCATTTTACAGCCTAAACTCTAAATTAAATACTAAGGGATAGGGGAAATTATAAAAGTTAGTGTGGTTGAAGTTATTATATAAAAACATATTTTTGGTCAAAATAAATTAAAGATTGCTTCAGTACAAACTTATAATTTAATTTTCTTCACATTTTTACATCAACAGCTGTATATCTGTCATGAGATTCACGGCATTAGATCATAAATTTTTAAAATCAAGGTAACAATTGGACGTTAAATTACATGACATCCTCTACAGATATTCAAGAACTGGTGAGTTCACCATATGGAGAAAATTAATCTTTCTTGGAACTGAAGCAATATTTTGATTTTTTTTACCAAAAAATGTTTTCATATGAAAACTGCAAATCCCCCCAACTTTTCCCGCGACACCTACATTACTACCTTAAATAATAATATTAATAAACATATAATATACACATTAAATTTAATGATATAATAATAGATATATTTTTTTAATAAGCGAAATCAATAAACTTAAAATGTTGGAACGCATTGTCATATCGCATATTTTCTATTGTGCCTATTATACACAATTTCACTAATTACTTTCTTGAAAAGGAACATCATCTCCGTGACTATAATTTGTGCATATTTTAAATGACCCCCTGCAGTTTCTCTTATAGTAGATATAAAGCATTGCTCCTGTTATGACTATAAACAACAAACATTCCAAAATCAGTATAATCAGAATAGAGATGCAAATTCCTGGTACAGGTTGTATTCTATTCTTCATGAAGTGCTTTGTTGGATTATAGTCACATGACGATAATTGATATTTCGTTGCACTTTCTCTCGTCATACAATCGAGCTTATTGATGTCAATATTATGATCGTAGTCGTAGTTCTTACAGTTAAAAGGTGTCTCGGCGTACTTTTTACTAGAGGTGGCGATACGTTTGCAGCTAGAGTTCAAAATATTACATGACATGCCACTGTATTCTGGAGGATTAGTACACTTGACTGAAGCAATCTTGATGAACACAAACGATCCGGTTGCTGACAAATTGAGCGTGACGAGTTTCGTGAAAAGCTTTAAGTTATCTGGACCAACAGCGTGAGTTGTGTTGTGGCTTAGATCGAAAACCGACAGACTTTCCAAGTCCTCGAATACTCTTTTCCTGGCTTTGACAATTTTTTTGAGCTTATGGGAAGCTCGTGTAGCTTTTTTCCCATAGAAAGCATAGCTTTCTAGCTCTTCTATGGCATTAATTATTAGGGATAAACTTAAGAGATTAGGAAGGTAAATAAATGTTTCACGCTTTATAATTTTAAGAACGTTACTGTCAATTTTCAATGTCGTCCAATTATTCAATCCGCGGAATGTGTACTGGCTTACATTTATTATGACGTTTAGATACAAGTTTAAGCTTTCTAGATATGTCAACTTCTCAAATGTTCCTGTGTCTATAATTTGTATACGATTTTCAAACAAATCAAGCGATTCTAATAGTAGTACTACATTACTAAATAACTCTATCTTGATATCCTGCAATTTTTTTCTGTTGATAGAAAGATCATTAAAATCTGTATTTTTTTCAAAAGTGCCTATTTCAATAGTGACCAGAAGATTTCCCTACAGTTTTAAGACGTTAAGAGAGCTTAGATGGTTAAAAACCTTCCCTTCATGCACTTAAACTTTCATCTGGAAATGTATGTTAATATCATTAAATTGTATTTAAAGTGTCGGCGTACAGCGCCAAGAGAGCATAGCTATTCAAATTTGCGTGTAAAACATGTTGAATAGGAGTAAGCTGCACTGACCACTACACCACGGGGCCGGTTATCTCCCGGTCTATGGCTGGGCATTCCCATTGAATTCGGTAGCAATTAGCCAGTCAAGACGGCGATATTTATCTATCTTCTGAAACTGGTTTCCTTCAATGACCGGATATTTTTTATTATATTTATATGTTCACCGCCACGTGCCTCTACGATTTTGGTCAATTGGCAATTAATATAAGCCCCACAACGGTATTTACATGGTCTAACGCGTCACAATCGTGTTGGACTGGATTGCTGGTCATGGAAAAATCGAGTTTCGAAACCAGGCTGAATGTAATAAATGTGTTTTTTTCCCAAAAGTCTTCATACTCTTCCTCCTCACAAATGGAGTACAATTTCTCGGAATTTATACCTTCCTCATTCCTATCTCATTACCGGGATTAATATATACGTACACACCTCAGTGACGTAGTTAGTTAACGCACTAGTTTCGTGTTGATCTAAGCTGCTGAGGATGGGGAAATGGAGGTTCAAATCTCGCTCGTTTGAACTGGGGGTGGTTTTCCCTAACTGGTTTTCCACTTTACCTCCACGCAAATGTGGGTCCACTTCCTCTATATAAAACCTTCCCAATTCCTAATCCATTAGCGTAATTAGTACTTAAACGTATAATCCGAACGGGTAGTAAGACGAAGTGCAGAGTATTATTATTATTGTATAGTAATTAATCTGTAAACAATAATAATAAATGATATAAATTCATATAGGTTATAGTATTTATGTATTATACATATACTATAGTATATTAATATGTTTACTATACATACGCACATGCATAAAAAATAACCAAATATTTTTTTAATAATTAGTAGGTGTGGTAAATAAAAATATAAATATGGTGAGTGGGTGAGTGGTAGTCTATAGATGACTCCTCTAATCTCCTTATGATTATTTAATTCCTCTCCAACATTAACATATTTTTGAGTTGTTGTGTCTTTGGTTGTTGTGATTTATTAAGCTCATTAATTAATTGTTAGTGTTAAGGTGGGATTGAGGGAAATACACGGTAGGCTCCATATTTTTACGTCTCTATAGCCAAACACACTAGTGGGCAAAATAAATTTACAAAAAAAGTGCTTCACTTGATAAGATTAGTTTAATTTGTCTACAAACATTGATCCAAACAATTATTTTACATTTGTCTTGGAAATAGTTGTGTTTAAGCATAAACATTTTTAACTAAAATAAAAAGTTCAAAAGCCATACTTACATTTCAAATATAAAACAACTGTTTATATTACTATTAGTAGATAATTAAATACCAAAGCGGTATTTATTTATTTTGGCCAAAGATGTTTGTTATAAAAGTTTAAATAAAAAAAAAATTAACAGTGCTCTTTCCCATCCCTGTTAATATTAAACAAACTGGTAGGTTCTTAGGTTTATATTTTTGAATTAAGTATTATTTTATAAGAAAACTAGATATATAAATAATGCGTATTGAGCTAAATAGTAAATTCTCACCAATTTAAAAAGTAAAAAAATTTAATACATTTTTTATTTGATCTAGATCAATATTTTAGAAAATATCATAAATTTTATTTGGAAAGGAGATTATAAATAACATTATTTTAATACTAAACGAAATTAAATTTATATTATTTCCTGTACAATAATTATGTAAATTATGTGTAACTATTGTTTACAGTTAAATTAATTATAATAATGGATAATTTAAAACATGTGATATTTTATATAAAATAAATAATTTAAAACTTTGTTAACAGCTACAACCATTCCATATGATTTTCGTTGAAAGTGATATATTTTAAGAAGTTAAATTGAAACCAATATTTTATAATGTTAATAGATTTTCAGTCCATATCTTGAGAATGGTAATTTTTATTTATTGGTGTGGCAAAGAGTTAGCTGCAGTCTATATTTCAAATTAGTTTCGGAGCAGGCACCATCATCAGGAATCTTGTTGGTATAAATGTGTATATAATACAAATACTAAACTAGATTAACGTTGAGTGTACTATGTTTTCACTCTGAAAAAGGGACTCATAGTTTGGCTTCTTCAAATAAACATTTCAAAAGAATCTTAGAAGTTACCCTTTTCATAGTGATGAATTATTGGTCAAGAGCGGAGTATTGTATATTTTCTAACATTGGGTTAGTGTAGGAGTCATCATATATAAAAGATATTTCTTAAAGCATCCGTTAAATACCTCTACCAAATAAAACAAAGTTTAATAGTAGAAAATCAAGCACATGTTTAATTAAGCCTTCTTAGTGCCGAATATTTGTCACGAACTTTGAAGATCCAAAGGACACAGATAGATGATTGGTTTTCCAAGAAGGAAAAAAATATATATTATATATATATATATATAATATATATTTTTTTCCTTCTTGGAAAACCAATCAATATATATATATATATATTAGCATGATTACTACTCTTTAAAATTTCTAGACCTTAGATTCATGAAATGTTAAACGGGTTGTAAAATTAATCAGAAATTGTTAGCGAAGCTAAAACGTAAGTTTGGACCTCGAGACTATTTTTTAAATTTGGGGCTTACGTACTTATTTTAATCTTGGGCCTACGAGATTATTGTAAATTTGGGCCCACGATCTTATTGTAAGCTTAGGTCTCTTATTTATAAACTTAGGCCTTGATCTTATTGATAGTTTAAGTCTACGAGCTTGTAATTTTGTGCCTCGTATTTATAAGCCTAGGCCTAGAGCTGATTGTAAGTTTGGGCTTACGAGCTTGTTGTAAATTTGGGCCTCGTTTTTATAAGCCTAGGCCTCAAGCTTATTGTAGGGTTGGGCATGGAACTCATTGTAAGTTTGGTTCTTAAACTTATAGGAAGCTTGCCCTGGCCCTCCCGCTCTCCCCACAACCGGGAGCTTATAGTGTTGTCTCTTATGTTGATTTGGTATTTTTCGTGCAGATGGGATGTTAAAATAAATATTTCATCAGCTTCTGAATTTACATGAACTCTTACTAACAAAAAATAGGTTGGCATTTTTACAATAAAACAATATGGCTGCTAGCCTACTGTACAAAATGGCAGCCAAACCCCATCATTTAGGTAATCTACGACATTTAGATTTACCTTTAAACTTCATATTGTGTGTTTTGTTTGTCTTTATTTGTCTTCCTTTTTCTTATTCTCTAAATGTTTTTACCTTATTAAATTTTAAAAAATATTAATATAATAGTATTTCAAAGTATTGTTCAAGAGTTTCTAGTACGTTGTAAAGGTATAAACTATACCTGAATACACTGCACACAGCAAAGATCTTGAAAATAATGTATTTCAACCTATGCATCATAAATGTCAAAGTGGGAATTAGCCTGTGAACTATAAAAACTATGTACCAAAAAAACCTGAGTCTGTTGAAAGGTTACTCGCTTCTACAGAAATTTTACAAACTTATGGTGTCAGTGAAATGTTTGAATTTCTAAATGGAGTCTTCGGTCTCTCTGCCGATGAATTTATAAATAAAAGTGTGTCATATCATGTAAAATGCTATATTAACGCTAATAATGTTACAAACATTAAAAAAGCTTAATTGCGCTTTGAAAAGAGACTGTCTTCAGGAAATGTGACTGATGTACAGCGAGGTCAAAAGGGTCACCCTTCTGTACTCTCATCCTATACTTCAGGTTTACTGGCCACTTTTCAGCTCCTTTGCTTTATGCATTCTGCAAGCATGCAATTCAAGGAACTGGGGTAATTCATAGTGATAGAAGAATGTCATATTTAAATTTGCAATGCTTGTCCTGGCCGATAAAACCAATAGACAAGTAATTATCTTACAAACCAAAGCAAAAGGAAAGTAATTTTTGAAACCACTGTGAAACTCCTTTATCAGTTGGATTGGCCCTGAACCTGCACAAAAATACACGATCTCAAAAATTGATTTCAAAACTTGCTGATCCAGGAATGACAGCTATATGCTAAGAAGTTATATCTATAGAAGCCAGTATTGAAGAGGTTGTTATAAATAAAATGAATTCTGTTGGGGGTCTATGTCTATCATCATGAATAACAGTACATTATTGGTATGATTTGCAATAGATAACATTGATTTTTATGGAGGCAACAACTTGTGGTAAAGCATTGTACAGCATTTGTTGTGTACCAAACAAAAATATACGATTCCAATAATTCTGAAAAGATGCTAAAAGTAACTAGAAATTTAACATCCGGAAGGATTGAAAATTAAATTGACTTTAATATACTATCTTGTGAATGAACATCACTGAAGAGAGGACATTTCCCACTTTGAGTTAAACAAAAGTACCACTATATTAAATTCCAGTTTGAAATGATCTAGTATGACTTATGGGTTATTTGCAATTTCCTGGTGATGAATATAATTTAAAACAAAAACTTTCTGGAACATGGAAAGCTTTTTAACTCTCTGTTGACACCCTCATCCCCTTTAATAAATGTGGAATTAGTTCCTCCAAACATTAGATTACTACCAATTAACTATATTTTATACACGGGCTTGGTGAAAACTCGAGCAATAACAAAAAATATATTATGTCTTGAAAGGATATAATGCTTAAGTCTTTACTTACAATTGTACAATTTAGCAATGCAACTTTGGGTTTCAAGAGAGGATATAAGATAACAGTTTTTATTTTGTTCTGGAGAACTACATGTAACAATATGGGCGCTATGTGCATTAGGGAAATATATTTGAGTGGAATAGATCACTCATAAGTAGATGTTGGTATATATTCCACTACAACTACAGTTAGCGAAATTCTGGGCGGAAGACATATGTACAGATCACTTGAGGTTCACATTGTAACCTTGTTGGCACTGTACCAGTTGTACTTTAATCACTTTCAAGTGAATAAACCAGAATATAAAGATGACCTCGAGGAGTTGCCGTTGTCATTGAAACAATTCTACTTGGAAGATATAAATTCCCCAATAGTTCAAAGGAAACGACTTATGGCAGCTACCTTAGAAGATTTAGACAAATTAGAAACCTTGGATATTTTAAAGAAATTTAAGACTTTCTAAGGAAGTTTCAATAAAGTACAACCGTCTATTATGACTTAAATTAATAAGTTTGAAACAATACTACAGTTCATTCGAGTAACGAAGAATGGGAATTTTTCATTACATATGACATCTATTGAATCGTTAGTCAAATAATTTTTTGCTTATGACCATATTGACTATGATCAGCTGCTTCTTTTATATATTTCAACAATGCAAGATCCTGACGTTATTATAAACTTGATAAATTTTTGTTTAAGGTAAAAGATTGGACTTTAATTAAGCTCATTGACGCCATTTTGTACTGTATGCTAGACGTCACATTGAATTATTGCAAAATCACAAACCTATTATTTCTGTTGCCTTAAGGTATTTAAATTCATAATCAGGCAAAAGTTTTCTTTTAACAAACAATCTACACGAAAAAACATAGCGTACCACACTATTAGTGTGCAAAAGATTTTATATTTTATAATATATTATTGAGAAGAAATTGTTGTGACGTGAATGGTTGATATAATATATAATTAAAATCATTATAATATTTTATACTTACAAATACAATGTTTTAGTAATCAACCTTTAGATCAGGAAAGGTTCGACAACTAATATCTAGTTTAAATAAGTAAAAATATGAGCAAGTGATCATATGGAATTATTTTTAAATTAGCTTATAATTTTAATAAACTGTATTTAAAATTAATTTATTTGATTTTAAGCTATTGATTTAAAACAAAACATAAGAAAAATATATTTACGTAGAAAAAAAAATTGTTTGTGTGAGTGTGTGTTTTTGTATGTCTGTGTGTATGTGTGTGTGTGTGTGGTCATGTGTGTGTGCGTGTGTGTGTGTGTGTGTGTGTGTGTGTGCGTGCGTGCGCGTTGCATGTGACTATATTTAGTTTTAGAATTTGCCACACAACTATAAACTCTGGCAACCACTGCTCTTGTAGTTACAGGGTTTTCAGTTATTTAAAAAACTTATTTGAGGTATTTAACATGTACTTTCTGAACCAAGTGGTTATATCAGCACATGAGTCTCTATGAGTAATCGAAAGATCCTACAAATTTGTTCAGGAAAATTATTTTCACATAACTTCCAGGGTTCTTTTACATGCCAAGATCGATATGGGACTGATGGCCTTACTTCCCTTCCGAAGGAAGTTGTACTATGAATTGTTATTGATAAGGAAAATCCGTCCTTCCCAGCCGAGTATGAACACACGAACATCTTGTCCTGAGGGGAGCAATTTACCCCCCCATCCCCACCCCCAACACTACCGTGGTCGGTGGTTTTTTCACTTTTTGGGAACGCAGACTTAGACATACCGCTCTTATATTGTCTGGTTTGATCTAAATGGTGAGGTTTGAATCACATACGAATAAATTGAGTTTTTCCCCCCTAAATTGTTCCATTCCTCTCCCGCCACATAAATATATAAAACTTTAAATAAATGCATGGATAAAGAATTATTTAAAAAAAAGCACACATAGGTTGTCGACAGGACACTGTGGATTTATTCTTTCGTGCTCGTCGTTTTTGGCATTATAAAATTAAAAGTGCTAATTTTAGCAGCCCTTGCCCTGGACGTTACAGAGAAAGTTGATAGTATGGTTTTTTTCTTTATTATCTTATCGCCTGCCTCGGTGGCATAGTTAGCTAACGTGCTGGTTGCGTGTTGAGTTAGACTGCCTCGGATCGGAAGATTGAGGTTCGAATCCCAATCAGGTGAATTGAGGGTGGTTTCTTCTAAATGGTTTTCCCTTCTTCCTCCACACAAATGAGGGTTCACTTATTTAAAATTCAACCCTCTCAATTCCTAGTCCATTATCATAATTAGTACTTAGGCGTATAACCCAAAAGGGTAGTAAGACGTAATGCCATATTTTTTTATTAGTCATTATTATCATATTAATACAATGAGATTGTTCTTACGGCCTTTGTTTATAGTACCTAAGGATTACAAAATATACATAACATTTGCGAAATTTATTACGTAAATTATTTATGACATAAGTTATATCATTATCTTAATGTGTTCATCTATCTTTATGTATTTAAGTTTCAAGGTAAATGTTAATCTATATATTTATATTCATATGGAATATGTTTATAATTGTACATTCGTTATTATCAAATATATATATTAAAAAATTGTTTATG
The DNA here is from genome assembly GCA_902151425.1 of Timema shepardi. Classification (NCBI taxonomy): domain Eukaryota; kingdom Metazoa; phylum Arthropoda; class Insecta; order Phasmatodea; family Timematidae; genus Timema; species Timema shepardi. The sequence continues at coordinate 44,829 of CABFVX010005036.1, forward strand.
AAACCAGAGCATTATCTGGTGGCCGCATCATATAAGGCTTCACTCTCGTGTTAGACTATACTGTAGATGACAGGGAGATCGGGGATCTAATCCCAGTCGGGTGTACTAAGGGCAGTTTTTCCAAAATGTCTTTCAACATCCCTCCATGTAATGTGAATACACTTCCTTTAAATTCAATCTTCCTCATCCCTAACTTACAACCGTAACTAGTGCATATGCGTATAACCTGAACAGTTCATAATACGAGGTTCTAAGAATAAAATAAGAGCATTGTGATATTTCATAATTTAAAATAAATAAACGCCATTAATAATGACTATGAAAAAGGCAGTACTTTTTATTTTGCACATTCGACACATCGTGAGGTATACAAATCAATAAAGCAAGTAAAATCAAGAGCATTTGGTTTTCAACATTTTTTAAATTACTATTTTCTTAACACAAACAATTTTAATAGACTTTATATTAACAATAACTGACTCACGACTGCTTTAAAGGCATTTTACAGGATGGGGCTGAACTATTTAGACAACTAGTAACTCTTTAAAATTGTATTTTACTTGAAAAGTAGATTTTCACTAGCTAAATAAAATAAAAATACATACTAAACTTTTCACTTTTTGCAGATAATATCATTCAGGGAAGCTCCACCAGACGTCAAACAAACCTTATCACGTTGTCCATTATTTTTCTCCACATAGATTGTCTAAATGTATCCACCACAACATATAGTTCATCACAAATATACATTAGCCCCATAGCTTCTTTGGTGCTGACTGACAGCTAACAGCTGATTTCTAACATTCAACATTTAGGTATATACCTAAATGTTGACCATCGGACGTGACACCTGCTAAACACATATGTTTGCAGATCATATGGTTTGGCGTAGGAATACATAATTTGGTCTGGTAACTTTTCAAAGCGTTTAGCTGTTAGCTGTGAGATTTCAGTCAGCACCAAAGAAGCCATGGGACTACTGTACCAACACATTACAAACACAACTTGTTAACCGCCTGTCATTTCATTGAGGTATTTAACGTGCACTTTCTGAACCGACTGATAATATCACTAAACGACATCTATAATAACTTTTAAAATATATAACATACACAACATCCAGCCCCCAGACGTTAATAACTCGTCACTGTGAAAGGAGAAACCCACATTTCCCCATCGATAAATCTTTTGGCAATTCCAGGAATAAAACCGAGGACCTAGAGCTCAGTAGAAAGACACGCTACTGACTGAGTTAAAGTCTCGGACGATCGTTTATCAATCAGGCCACAGAACACTTCATAGTGCATGACCCGCACTGATAAATGTCACACATAATATTAGACGTGTTGTGGATAAACATGTTTTTACATTTTTATACTGTTTGATTTTTTTAAGGATTTTAATACCATGGGTATAAGCATTTTTATTCCAAAATTAATTGATGTAAGTTTATGTTCGCAGGACAATACATAGTGTGATCCGCACCTTATCTCATTCGGTAGCGTGTCTGCCTACTGAACTAAGGACCCTGGAATCTATTCCCGTCATTTCCGAAAAAATTATCATTGGATAAAATATGGGTTACCCTTTCACCTTGATAAATTATCGTCTGTGGACTGAATGTTGTGAATATCCTAGTCTTAAGTTAGATTACAAGACTTATGGCGCTAAGATAGGCCTAACAAACCAGTAGTGGTAAAATATATGGCTTTAATAAAAAAAACTGACCCAAACCATAAGGTGGAAATAGTAATGCATGTATTAAATACATAGTGGCAGCCATTCTATTATTTTTTATGACCACCAAAAAAACTTAAGGGTTCTCAACATTGATCCAAGTTGATGCTGGTACAAGTTTCAATTTTGGGATCATTCCTTTTTTCTATCCCTTTCTCATTTTCATACTGGAATGACATTATGTGTACTGATGGTCTTACAATATATGTTTCTACCAACAGTTAATCAGTATAACAGTCAGAAAATTAATAGCTATTGTATTAGTTGTAGTAAACACTGGGTCCTAAATAACTTGTCCTATATAATTCATTATGATAAAACTCATGCGTTTCCTATTGGAACACGCATACTACTCTTTAATGTATTTATTTGAGGTATTTAACGTACACTTTCTAAACCGACTAATTATATCAGCACACGAGAATTTCTATAAGGGTGGAAAAAGGGCCTACCAATTTTAACAAAAAAGGCAATTTCACAGATTTTCCAGGGTTCTTTTACATACCTTAATTGACACGTTATCGATGACTGTACTTCCTCTCCGAAGTAAGTTGTGCTATGGATTTGTATTGCTCAAGAAAAAACCGTTGACTCCAGATGGGTTTGAGTTTACGAACATTGGGTCCTGAGGGTACAACTTTACCCAAAGTCTACCGAGGTTGACACTCTTGAATATAGACAGCACCTTTCTTACAAACACCAAACTGGGGTAAATCAGAATACATCTAACAATGACGATCGAATTATGAATGAGAATATTAAATCAACAGATAAGGTAGCCCAATAATTGTACAGTACTTTACAATACTTTAAAGAAATTGTACGCCTGTCACTTTTTTTCAATGGGTTTGCCGGTCACTACCCTGAACAAGGTAGTAGATTCTCCCATTCGCACAGCATATCCTGCCCACCGTAATCTACCAGACTTGAATATCCTAATAATGTATTTGATGATCAAAGGGTATTTAACTCATCATTTTATAGTCGCCTCTACTCCCCGATAGCCCCATCCTATTTTGGACCATCTCTTCATAAGCAATTTCACTTTAAACCTATATTTAAAAAAAAATCAGGTATGTAAGAGACCACGTTTCACACCAATACAAAAAAACCTGTGGAATTATTGTTCGGTAAACTCTGAGTTTTAAATTTCATCCTGGACAGCAGGACAGATGTCAAAGATTTATTGACCTATTAATAGAATCCATTTCCCTAATTTATTATTTTCTTGGTTTCCGATTTAATATTGTTATTGCTAGTCCAAATTTTTCATAAATATTTAAACTCACTACCCCGTCAAATTATATGTTGCTTGAAGTAATCTCTAAAGTATCGTTTCCCATATGTTTTATCTCTGTGTTCATACTGCGTTAGCCTTTTCAACGCTCACTTCTATAACTATTTCCTCAGTAGCCTTTAATAAAAATCCAGTATTTATTGCAACAGTTTCTTTATTATTGGCCAACAAAGATAAATCATCTGCTTATCGTAATCGCTGCAATTTTCAACACAATACACATTGACTTAAAATTCAATCTAACAAAATGACAACTAAACCCATGCGTTGTATGCATAATTTACATTAAAATACATCAATATATGTATTTGTATTATATAACAAACTGTGTTGGTTTTGATTAAGTAAAGGGAGCAGATTACATTTATCAGTTTTGTTTCATAAAATATTTTCAACATCACTGCCTCAATACCTTTCTTAACGTCTCTAAAAGATAAACAAACTCAAACAACAAGATCAGAACTCTGTCTACGGATTCAAGATAACTTTTCCTATGCATATCTCTCCTGCGGCATAAATTCTCGTTCTTTTACTCTCCTGAAATCTCAGTCTTAGAACAAAACATACCCTGATTTTCATAGAAAGCCCATTTTAGAAAATATAAACACATGTTTACTGGTAATATTTGGCTTTATAACTACAGGTCATTTATAGGTATTGATAATATCCATCAAAAGTGACAACTGCAGATCACATGACTTGAAGCATGAACACGTGACAGTAAATCTAATAAATTTAAAAGCTATGAAATAAAGGTATTCCTAAAAAAATCAGAGTATAGATAATCCTATTCGCTACCTGACAGCAATAATTTTCTTTAATTGTGAAGCCACTCAATATATCCGATCAAATAAACTAAAAAAGTACATTGAAAATCGGAGATTTGAATGAGTGTTCGAATGAGAGCGCAAATTATTTAACTATTTTTTACTTTTTTAATTATTATGTTAAATTTTATTATTGACCTCTGTTTGTTTTACCAATAACTTTAACATCTTTTGTATCTGTTTAAGATGCCTTATATTCATCATTAAGGATTAAATCCACATATTACAATAGAATAAATATCAAGGCTATTATAGTTTGTTTTGTTGGTTATGGTTATAGCCACATCTAGATATCAAGATCTTTAAATTGAAAAATGACACCTGGACACGGGAATTGAACCTGGGACCTTTGGTTTAGTACGCCAATAACAATGTACAATTGGTGGCATAAAGCCAACTATTGAGTCGATGGTGGCTGCGTTATCTGATGGCTCGTGACTTAATTGTTTACGTAATTGTGGCTGACAATTTCGGCATGTCCATCACAGACTTTGCCTTAAATTATGAGTGAAGAATGACCCTGTGAACGGGACGATTCCTGGATAGCTCAGTGGGTAAGGGCATTGACGTACTAATCCAAATTTCCCGGGTTCAATTCCCATGTCTAGGTTACATTTTCCAATATACAAACTTTATATTAATTAGATAAATAAAGGCCATGACTGTTAAATTTTATGCGTGTGTTCATCAATGCTATACCTAATAAAGTATACTTTCCATAGATAGCTGAAATTTAATAAAAACCGGCTTAGAAAAATCCTAATCTATTTGAATAATTAGGTATTTTAATAAATGTTTAATGTTATTGTTAAATGTTTAATGCTCTAAGGCAGCAGTTCCCAAACTTCCTTGACTCGCGAACCCCTTTCACAAACATCTGAGTTGCACGAACTCCCTGATAAATATCCTCAGCAACGAACTAACTTTTATACCTAATTTTTATGAAATTTAGTTATTAATTGTAATAAAATTGTTTAATATATTTAAATTAATCTACTAAAGCTCCGATAGGTACACTCCGTCGAGATTGAAGGGTAGCTACTTGGACGTGAGGTATGATATTCTTCCACACATAACTGTAGGATAGTTTGCCTAACTACACCCAACACCTAAGTTAGAGAAGGCCTTAAGTCATTAAATTATTTCTTGACTGTTGGGAAGGACTGATGGGGTAGGGGTTATGTCTTTTAGCGTTGCCCGAATGGTTTGATTTAACATATTAATTTTATTTTATTGTTTTGATAATGATAAAATCAATAACTAATATTTACATACTTAGTTAATTAATTATGTGTGCTCTCATTAACATAAGGACTGGTATTTTTTTTAGCTATTAAAAGTTTAGAAACGTCAAACGTTATTTGGGCACTGTTACCCACATTGATTGGTTTTACATGGTAACATAAAGCAAGTCTCCCCTTTTCCAGAATCAGCATTACTGTTTATAGCCAATTATAAATTTATTAATGATTAATTATTATATTACACACATGTAACTTAAATAACAAATTAACTCTAAAAGATTTTTACTTTATTTGTAAGAAGCTGAGTTTTAAAAAACTTCTGTAATTTAAGGGTCCCAATCCTAATTTAATATATTTTATATTATTTACGGGTGGACAAAATATAAATATTGATAAAATCTCATCTATTGGACATATTTTAGTTATAAAAGTGAATTTATTTGTTTCTTCAAAGTTATTATGACTGTGTATGACTTTGGGGACCATGGTTCAATTCCATACTTTATTAAAGGTTATCATAGTGGCTATAATATAACTATTAGTAAAACCCTTTAATAATTAATACTTTGATTAAGAAAAGGTGTGGTTTATTAAGATTTGCGTTGAATATTGTCATTTTATAATAAATTTAAAGTATAATGTTACTGTGATTTTTTTGGGTCAAATCTGTGTTTTACTAAATCAATTCTGGAAATCCAAACAATAAAACTGGCCTTGTCGTAGGCAAGTAATAATATAATATCAGAGTGAGGAGGTTTATATGATAATTGAAAAGCAAGGAAAAATATTGCTTTGTTTTACGAACTTAAAACCACTTTACATAATGTCTCTGCTTTTTTTAATGGACCATATAAGAATTTTTTTTGTCCGCATGAACACCGAAGCAGTATAATATACATTATTTACCGTATTTCTTAGTATACTAATTTTACTTTGTAATTTTGTTTAATATAAGATATTAAATATTTTATTTTGTGAGTGTTTCGAGCAAATATCACACTGGTCTATAATCTATTATTAACTCGGGGCTTTCTTTTTTTATGTTCAATCAACAATGTTTTTATCAAACTGAGATAATCACCAGCTCTCAGACCCACCCCGGTAGTGTATTTAGCTAACGCGCTAGTTTACTGCTTAGCTCGACTGACAAGGATGTGGAGATCGAGTTTCTAATATCGCTTGGGTGAACTCGGGTAGTTATTCCTAAGTGGTTTTACACTCTCCCTCCACGCAAATAAGGGTTCCCTTCCTCTAACTTCAACCTTTCCAATTCCTAACTCATTAGAGTAATTAGTAATTAGGCGTATTACCAAATTGGGTAGTAAGACGCGGTGCTAAAAAAAACTACCCTCAAAAATTTCTTTAAACACTCTTTCCTTGTCCTATTGATTTAAGATTGACTATATGNCCTTGTCCTATTGATTTAAGATTGACTATATGCAAGTTACCTATAAACAGTGAAGTTTTCCTGGCACTCAATCATATTAATTAATAGTTCGCTTTGTGTGTGCTGGCTGGCTGTGAATGTCCGCGTATGGAGTAAAATAGTTAAATGGCGCTTGTCTAAAAGGAGGGTTGGAACACATTATTCGCTACATCAAGTCATGCACTAGCAAAATACTGACAGTTTCTAATGCAGTTAACATTCATACATCTTCTAAACATTTATGTTTTGCAATAAGCCAACTGGTATTACTCCTTCCAAGTTAATTTAAAGAACAAATAAATGATGTATTTTGTATGCCGCACTACAACTTATATGTTAAAATCTCATACTCCACAAATAATTATAGGTTACCTTATTATTTTATTATTATTGCTTTCTAAACCAAGAATACTACAAGGTCATGATTTACAGATTCCTTTAACGAACAGATAGTGAGACAGTAAGACGCGTTGCTAATAATAATAAATATTCTACAAAAATAAACTACATTTAAAGCGGTTAACTGGTTCCATAGATATACAAATATCTAGGTGGCACTTCACCGGGACTTAAACCAATACACCCAGCTATAATTACTAACCTAAAAAATGCCTGGATAAATACACTAACGAATAATAAAAACTATCCCACAGTAATTGTGTTGTTCCTTAAATGTATACAAACATTCGACTGGTCCTTCACTGAGGCTCCCACCGAAACACCTGATTATTCCCAAATAGTGCTAAAGCCTGCCTGGATATTGATCCAGTACAAAAGTAACAACCACACCGCTAATGGTTAAATGGTTCAGGAGATAAATAAATCCATCCGTATCTTTAAAAGAAAATCAAACCCTGACTGTATGTATGCGAGATCCTCTCCTAGGAGACATCACGATGAATAGAAATAAATGCACCGCAATAGGTTGTAAAATTCTAGGTATCCTTGGCTATAGACAGATATTCTTAAATATAGTACAGAACTTCAATATATTTTTACTTGAATATATTTATTTTACAAACCTTAAAAAAAGCAGAGATATTATGTAAAGTGGTTTTAAGCTCGTAAAACAAATCAATATTTATCCTTGCTTTTCAACTATTATTTAAACCTCCTCACTTTGATATTGTATTATTTATTACTTGCCTACGACATGGCCAGATTTATTGTTTGGATTTCCAGAATTGATTTAGTAAAATACAAATTTGACAAAAAAAATCACAGTAACATTATACTTTAAATTTATTATAAAATGATAATATTCAACGCAAATCTTAATAAACCACACCTTTTTTAATCAAAGTATTAATTATTAAAGGGTTTTACTAATAGTTATATTATAGCCACTATGATAACCTTAAATAAAGTATGGAATTGAACCATGGTTCCACAAAGTCATACACAGTCATAATAACTTTGAAGAAACAAATAAATTCACTTTTATAACTAAAATATGTCCAATAGATGAGATTTTATCAATATTTATATTTTGTCCACCCGTAAATAATATAAAATATATTAAATTAGGATTGGGACCCTTAAATTACAGAAGTTTTTTAAAATTCAGCTTCTTACAAATAAAGTAAAAATCTTTTAGAGTTAATCTGTTATTTAAGTTACATGTGTGTAATATAATAATTAATCATTAATAAATTTATAATTGTCTGTAAACACTAATGAAGATTCTGGAAAGGGGAGACTTGCTTTATGTTACCATGTAAAACCAATTAATGTGGGCAACAGTGCCCAAAAAACGCTTGAAATGCTTAAACTTTTAATAGCTAAAAAAATACCATCCCGTATGTTAATGAGAGCAGACATAATTAATTAACTTAGTAAGTAAATATTAGTTATTGATTGTATCATTATCAGAAAAATAAAGTAAAATAAATTTATTAAATCAAACCATTCGGGTATTCGGGTGTGTGTAGGAATATCATACCTCGCGTACAAGTTGCTACCTTTCAATCTCGACGTAGTGTACATTGGATGCCCCCGCCAAATATAATGAAATAATATTGATTCTACTTAAGTAGAAGTTCAAATAATTATATACTATATATGTTTAAAAAATTAAAACTGAAATTAAATAAGAAAAGTAATATAGTAACATTTTCTTAACTTTACTGTCACAATATTTATCACATTTCACATGTTTTTTAAAGTAGTACTGGAAATTGTTGCTTTTACATAACTGAAATAGCCTCCTTTATTCACAAAATGCCATGCCGACTTAATATTCAATTTTTTTTATAAGTTCTAACAGTTACTCACCTCTTCACGGGACTTAGTGAGAAGGGTGTGCTTGCTTTGGATGGAACAGAGCTTTAAAGTCAGAAACAACAGACGATAAATAAAATATCAAGTCACTTTCTCAGTACTGAGCCTGTTTCTCTATTTATTTTTTTAAATACCCATATGAAGAAAAATAATAATCGCTCAAATACGTAAAAGAAAATGGTACCAAACCTGTAATAGCTTTATTCTTCAACACTGGGAATTCTTCCTTTAAACTTAACCAGAAACCCTTTAATGACCAATACTAATAGCTTTTCTTTAATTCAAAATCAGTGGAAATTTCAAGGAGCTGAATTTTTTTCACTCACACTTAATTTGGAGGATTCCAAAACTGCTCTCTTTTACAAGGTATTAGGAATCCAATCGGTATATTATTGGACATTGCTGTGAAATATTCTCTGAAGATTTTTCCAAGTTCCTTCAAGTGTTCTATAATCATATTTTAAACATTTTTGTCCAGAGAGAGCTGATTTTTTACCGTATAGTCGTGAAGGGTATCAAAGCACTCCATTTAATTGCTAATTAAACATGTTTCCCAATATTTTTTTATCATCCATTTAATACGATCTTGAACTGTAAAAACATTGATATTCGACCCCTGAAGAGATGGGTTTAAACTGTTCATTTTAAAGAAAATGTCTGCCAAATCGACCAAAGCCTGGAGCTACATTTGATCTTTTACACACTTTGCTTTGTGATATGGATGGTTAGTAAGAAAACGAGAACTTAGTTCTTAAGTTCAAACAATCTTGTAAGAGTTATACCTTGAAATAATTACCTGACTTCAGTGTGAGACAATAAACAGATGTTAATGCTTCCCATTTTCTCACAAGTGCTGAAAAAATCTGCCATCACAGAAATATTTTAGCGAACCCCTCAGAAGATTTTGCGAACCTCCAGGTGGTATAGGTCAAACTTGTATAGTCTGGTTTACCGATTACTAGGAAGTTGGGGTTCAAATCTCTGCCATGTGCACTGAACAATTCTAGTTCTAGATGGTTTTTCACTCTCCCTCCACTCACATTTGAATAAATTTACTCTAATTTATCCCCTTCTTAAGATTTACCTTACTAATGCAATAGAAATGTATACTACCTGATTGAATGGTAAGACCAGCTGTCAGAAAAATTAAGAGTGAATAGAAATTCCTACTTAAATGATTATAAAAAAGATATAACTCTAAAAAGAACCGGTATAAGAATACAACCTCAATGGATAATAAGACGTTATGTTAAAAAGAGGTATAAATAAATATTAATTCTAGTATACATAAAAATACATTAATATGTATTATATATATAACTATTAGGAATATAAATTTATTAGCTTACAACATTAACAATTAGGAAGTGACCGTAATTTAAACAAAAACTATTAGAACTAAACAATAACTATAACAATAATAATAATAATAATAATAAAATTACAGCCATATGAAAAAAAATTGTGAGAATGAACCATTAGCTTATTACTATAAAAGAATCAAACAAGAACTAATAGTCATTTTATAGGTAATGATAAGTATAAATTAACTCAAACTCTTATTATATTTAGCTGTAATGTATAGGAGTAAATAGTGATAATTATTGCAGCTAATTGAAAATAATATATATGAACTTTATTGATTGTATTAATTGATGATCGCGATTGTGCATTTTAATTTTTAGTATAATAATTAGAATACAAGTAAGATCTATATCAACGTAGGTGTTAAAATATTTTAGAACATTTAAAAACTATATTTGTGGGTTTTTTCAAAACGTAAGATTCTTCCAGTTATATTGATTCCGCTTTCCTCTGATATTTAATTAAATTGACTGCCTACAAGTTGATGGTTGATTTATTAATTTATTCTCATATGGTTAATTGTTAGAGATAAACTATCTATCAACACTAAAAGATAAATGTGTTGGGGTCTCGGCATGAATTATTAATTACTAAATTTGACAGATATTGTGAGCAATACAAAACTAACTATGATGGATGTATTTTGGTCCATTTAACACTGACTGTGACTAATGTGTTTTGACCGAGAATGATTTACGAAGTTGTTATCACAGCATGCAACTCAATTTATTTAGATTATGTTTCACTTCACATACACAAAAATGGGTATATATACATAGCAACACTAAATATGAAATGTGTTCTTTAAATGTTAATACTTGTTGTGTATTGTGTGTCTTTGCATTTTGCTATGCTCATTTGTTTTGTTGTTATTTATATTGCCATGGGCCTGTAGGTTTTGTTATTGTTGTCTAAATTGAAGCGACCGACAGGGTCCTCTTTTTGTTCATGTGATACATTAAATAATAGTAAAGTCTAAGTTGTTTAATTCAGTGGTCCTCCGGTTGTTAAAAATAGGTATTCCTCAGCCGTCAATCCCGAACATTGGTCCACGCGGGCCGGAT
>CABFVX010005037.1:0-34266 GCA_902151425.1 Timema shepardi
CCTCCAGTGCGTCACCCTACCAACATACTCCCCCACCCTCCTAGCCAATTAAGGCCCCATTGTTCGCGTTAATTACCCTATTGTTCTCCCCAGAAATCGACAAACCGTCTTACTCCCCAAGCCTTAGTTCATCCGGTAGCATGTTTACCCAATGAGCTAAGGGTCCCGGGTTCGATCCCCAGCATTGCCGAAAATGTATCATTGATGAAACTATAGGTTTGCCATTTCACATGGCTAAATTAACGACCGGGGACTGGATGTTGTGCCTATCTTAGTATTAAGTTATATTATTAGGCTTATGAAGCTAGGACTGCCTAGAAAACCACAAGGGTAAGAATATATTATTTGAATAAAAAACGGAACCTGGCTAAAGGCTGGATACAGAAATGGGTGTAAAAAAGTAATATATGTGTATATATTTATTTGCTCCAAATAGTGGCCGCCAACCACACCTATTCTAACCAAATATTTTTCCAGTCCCCTTAATTTTACCTATTCCCTATCTACACCATACATACTCTAAAAGTGAGGTGGTGACAGATATTAGATTCATTGTGAACATTGGCCATAAGAAATAATAATAATTATTATTATTTTCTTAGTAATACTTTATTACGAATAATTATTTTCTTGGTAATACTAAATTATCAATAATTATTTCCTAATATTTTGACATCAATTTCCGTTCAGTCAATGTTTCAATAAATAACTTTTCGCTTGCTGTCACAACCTCTACTACTTAGATAGGGTATAGAGCTAGTTAATTCTAGTAACCTACTCTATATCCCTATATCAAGATTATCCAGTCACCCTCATTACACACTACCCCTATCTTGAGCTAGTTCTATCCAGTCCCCCTCATTACACACTATCCATATCTAGAGCTAGTTCTATCCAGTCCCCCTCATTACACTCTATCCAAATCTTGAGATAGTTCTATCCAGTCCCCCTCATTACACCCTATCCATATCTTGAGATAGTTCTATCCAGTACCCCTCATTACACACTATCCTTATCTTGAGATAGTTCTATCCAGTCCCCCTTATTACACCCTATCCAAATCTTGAGATAGTTATATCCAGTACCCCTCATTACACCCTATCCATATCTTGAGATAGGTATAGTGTGTAATGAGGGGGACTGGAGAGAACTATCTTGAGCTAGTTATATCCAGTCCCCCCCATTAAAGTGGGCAGTTCATTAGACGAACCTGGACCAGACTCGTGACCGCGACTCAACAACAGACCCATCCAACATTACCCATACATTTTTCAGACCCTCAATAGTGTGTCATTCATGATGTGCACCATACTTATCAACTGCTGACGTGGATCCTTTATCAAGGGAATATAAAATGGTTCTAATAATCAGTGCAGTCATTATCTTATCTGAAAATAAAGGCGAAAACGTGTCTGGGCAAGGGAATAGAAATAAAAGAGAGCACTATACATATGTGTTTATTACAATCCATAAAATGATGTAAGCCTCCTGATTTTGTAAATTATTTTTAAAATTATTTTTGTATATTTGAAGACTTGAAGTTAGTAAACCCCCTGATTGAAAAAGATAATATTTTAATGAAAGATGCAGTTAGTCCAAAAGAATTTCTAATGGCAAGACTGAGATATTTGGTGACTGGTAGAAGTGTTGAAGACTCAAAGTACAGTTGTATTATTTCTCCTCAGATACTTGGCAAAATAAACTCAAACACGTTCCGTGCCGTATTATATCCTCGTTACTGTCCACAGATGAAACCGCTGTACGTACATTACTTTTTGGTCTAAAACAAAACTAGGAGGTCAATGTAACATAAGCTACAATCTAATACCTACAGGTATGTCATCCACTCCACTTCCACTTTTTTTTTTTACTTAATTTAACTGTCGTAGCTGACGAAGAAATTAAGATCTCAACGATTATATTTTTTTGATATAGGAGTTTTTATTGGCATTTAGAAATAATTCCTTGCATTTTGTTATCAATCACTCATATGCATCATTTTCATTTGTTTATTCCTGCAATCCTTGCTTTTTATGTTCTATAAGTAACTTTTGATTTTAAATAGAGCAATAAACTATTCCCAAGACACTTTGTTACCTTCAAATGCCAAAGTAAAACAAACAATACAATATCCTTCAACACAAGAATCTAGTGAATGGTCGTAGGACTGGTCGTGGCTTGCGCACATACAGATCAACAGGCACGGATTGGTCCGCGTCGGGACGTCGGTCCCCTCAGCGGGAGTGTGGACTCCTACCCCACTACGACTAGCGAGTAACTTGTCCGATACTACCATACACGACCAAATAAGTCGGCCGACGAGTCTGAATGAACTCATCCGGTGGACGGGTCCGCTCGTGAATGGCAGCCTTTGATTAGTGCACAGTGTTTATTTGTGAAGACATTATAAAATGGTCAAAAAACGGCCCTTTAAAAACAGTTTTCATAAAAAAATAATTCAATATTTCAACAATGTTCAGTACTAGGAACTTCTACTAACTTTTTATATACGTTAATATACAATCAGAAATGATCCACTCGAAATAATTTGGGTGTAAATTTACAATTTCGAGATGACTGTATCAAATAGTAGATTGGAATGTGATGCACGCTCTTAAGCGCTATTTCTATCTTGAAATAGTTTGAACCAATACCCCTCATTACACCCTATCGCTATCTTGAGCTAGTTCTATCCCACTCCCCTCATTACACCCTATTCCTATCTTGAGCTAATTATAGCCAGCCTCCCTCATTAAACACTGTCTATCTTGAACTTGTTCAATACAGTCAATTGTATTACACCCTATCTCTTTCTTGAGATAGTTTTATTCAGTCCATCTCATGACAGTCCTCATTATTACACCTTATACCTATCTTAAGACGGTTTGTTTAGGTCGATTTTGTTACACCAATACTTTTTATTCGGGTCTATTATAATATTATACTCTCCTTTGTAACTAGAGCTTCCCAATAGTCAATTCCCACTTGCCTGTAAATACCTTGAATGTGGTTTTAGTTTCTGCCATTTATGCTCCATAACTGTCCACCGTTACCTGCGAGATTTGATTATCCTAAAACTACCTGTTGATGAGTATAAGTAGTATTTTAAGTATTATGTTTAACTAAAGGGTTATTAACTTTATATAAAGTGTTGTGACTTAAGAGTTCTGCATAGAGAAAAAATACTGGCATCAGTGTGGCATGAGGGCAGGTAAGTCACAGTGAAAACCACATGCGGAAAAGAACCCGAAGAGCACTTTCTTTTGTTTGTGAATGGTTACTTAGTTCAATAAAAGTGTAATGCCTTAAACCACTCGTTCGACGGTTTATAAATATAAAAGGCCCCATCCCAATCATACGTATCTTTAGTTATTACTGTAGTAAGGTGTTGCTGCATGGACCGCGAGAAAAGACTAGTAATTTTGCAGTATTTATATCAAAACATGTTTTAAGCTATAATATATAAAATATTTCCCTAATATATACAGTACATATAATTTAATTTTCTTCATATGGTGCTATCAACAGTTTTTTTATATCTGTCATGAACATAGTGGTAACGGATGACAAATTTTTTAAACGAATAGAAAATATGACATTAAATTCCATAACACCTTTGACATATATTCAACAACTGTGGATAACACTATGTGAAGAAAATCAAACTATTTGTTCGTACTGAAGCAATATTTGATTTCTTTTGGCCAATCAAATAGTTTGCTGTAAAAAATGGATAAAATACTGACCTTTTATTGCATTACCTACATTCCCACCTTAATGTCCTTAAGAGTCTTAAAGCTAGTTAAATATGCATAAGGGCGTCGACAATCTGGGGTGTGATTAAAGATTCCCTCTCTCCCCCTTCCCAAACACTCAGCAACACACACATGGATAAGGATTGTGTCTACTCCAAATTTTTAAAATATACTTTATACTTGGTTATATAATAATAATAATAATAATAATTAGCACCGCGTCTTACTACCCATTCGGGTTATACGCTTTAAGTACTAATTCCGCTAATGGATTAGGAATTGGGAAGGTTGAATTAGAGGAAGTGAACCCGCATTTGCGTGGAGGGAGCGTGGAAAACCTTTTAGGAAAAACCACCCCCAGTTCACCGGACCGAGATTCGAACCTCGATCTCCCCGTCCTCAGTAGTCAAGCAGCTCAACACGACAAGCACGTTAGCCAACTACGCCACCGAGGCGGGTGGTTATATAGTTAATTTTGATCATAGATACAGTTTTTTGTTGGTTTTTCCAACCTCGCCTTATCCCTTCGGCTTTTTATATATATATATATATACATATATGCCTATTTATATACATATATGCCTATTTATATACATATATGCCTATTTATATACATATATGCTTATTTATATACATATATGCCTATTTATATACATATATTATTATTATTAGCACCGCGTCTTACTACCCGTTCGGGTTATACGCACTTACGCTAATGTGTAATGGTAGGGTGATTGTGAGGTGAAATGAAGGACTCACAGTTTAACGTGGAATCCGAACCACGGTGGAGGCCTGGCATTCCTCACATTCACAAGATGTCTTGTCAGAGGTGAAGGAAGGGTTTGGTAATCAGATACATCTTTGCCGGGACCGAGGATTGAACCCCGGCCGCCAGCATAGAAGTCTGACACCTTACCCCTAGACCGCCATGTCACCTATTTATATATAGGTGTAACATTATATATATATACGTATACATACAGAGTATATCGATTTATGTTGGAATCAATTGGGGTGTAAACAGTAGACCTCAAAACAAAACAAAAGTTCCTCATGAACATATGCCTTATATTCGATAGTTCCCGAGAAATTGCCTTTCAAAATTCGGTTATAATTTTTAATTGGTATATTTAACACATCCCTGTTGCATCTCATATAAGTGACGTATCACTACTGATACACAGGTAGAGCTGCAAAAGGAGTGTGACAAGCAGGGATATTATCAATTCTAGCAGAGTCTTTGAAAGTTTTATCTCTAGAACCATCGAATATAGGAAATATGTTCTTAAGTACTTTTTGTGTTGTCTTAGGAATAATATCTGTGCCCCAGTTAGTTCCCACATAGATCGATACATACTGTATCTGTATACTGTGTATATTATGTATGCATATATTAGTTATACTAATGGAGTAGGGATTAGCATGGTAGAGCTTAGAGAAAATGTACCCTTATTTGCATGGAAGAATAAAAAATTTTCTTAGTATTTTATTTATTTTGTATAAGTGGGATATTTAACATGCACTTTCTGAGCATATTGATTATATCAGCACAAGACTTAATAGCTAACTTAAATCTAGAAAATACAGCCCTCAGACCCTCCCCCCTAACCCTCACATCCCAAATGTCAATTCATTACTGTGAAAATAGAATCCCACTATTGATCAATGATAAACTTTTCGGCCATCCCAGGAATATAACCCGGAACCCTTAGTGCACAGACACGCTACTGGCTGAGCTAAGATGTCGGATGGTTCTTAGTCCACCACGCTGGATTCAAACCCTGATATCCTAATCAATGTTGGTAAGGTCTGTTACGAGTGTGATGCCCTAAAAATTATATTATCGAAACAGCATTTAATATTATAGAGCCCACTTCGGTGGCCAATGGCGGGGAGATTGAGGTTCAAAACTAGGTTGGGTGTATTGATGGTAGTTTTTCTAAACTGGTTTTCCACTCTCCCTCCACGCAAATGAAGGTATACTTCCCATGAATATAACCTATCTAATCCTTAAAACCATTAGCGTGATATTAGTACATAAACATATATCCTGAACGGGTGATAAAATACGATGTTAAAAATATATTTATCATAAATATTATCTTTAAAAATTAAATAAGTTTCATTATTAGTCAAATAGTTATGAATGTGTTTAGAGTGTTTAGAAAAAGTGTAATCACTATTGTTTTATGGGATTATGAGAATGAATTGAAGGGAGGGAGGGGATACCCAGTACACCAGAATGGGATTCAAACCATTACTTTCTTATAATTGGATAAAAAAGAAGTCTATATTAGCTTTAAGTTTATACCATGTGAACACCGACGTGTGTTTTGGTAGTTCATAGCCACTTTGTGCGTCTATTTTCTTATCGTGAGTGAAGGTAAATACACTTTACATCGCGTGTTTTAAATAAGCGATACCTTTTCGTGCTTGTAACTAGGCTAATTTCAAAGATCGTGTATGCACCATTTTCTAATCTCTAGGAAATACAGAGGCCATAATACCTACTACAAAAATATTAGGCTACGTGAAAAGTGGATACATATCCTATAACTTTTTTTTGTGTGTGTTTGACTAAGTTTAGATTCTATTAGTATATATTTAAAGAAAATATATATCTAGTGTATAACATATACAGCAGAGCATCAATAATACGGACTAATTGGGGATTGTTCCAGTCTGAACTATCGATTTGTCTGGATTTCGGAAATTACAGTACGTAGGCCTATACGAAAAATAAAAATATAAGCATGAACGGGAAACTTACAGAAACTCAGTGTTAAGGTAGACATATTTTCACTTTATTTAAACAAGGAACTTAAACTTTTGTTGTTGTTACTAAATATATCAAATTCTGAGGGGATATAAGATGGCAAAAATCTCACAACGAAAAAGGTATCATTATTTTTTTTTTTAGCAAGAGTTTAGGTGCTTTCTTTTTGGCGGCCATATCTCTGATGTTGAAACCACTGTGGTTAGTTTTATAAATAATATTTTTTTTTTTTTGTGATCAGGGTTGTCGTAGATCCGTATTTTTGACGTCCGAATTATTGACGTTCTTTGAATTTTAATACATACACCTCATCATGCCTTTTATACATGCACTTCCTCTTCCTTTGCTTTCACACCTTTACATAAAAAAACTATTATATATTATATTAGCACCACGTCTTACTACCCGATTGGGTTGTCCGCTTATGTACTTATCCCACTAATGTGTTAGGAATGAAGAAGTTTAACTTTATTAGAAGTGTACCCGAATTTGCGTGGAAGGATTTTGGAAACTGTTTAAGGAAAACCACCCTCAATACACCCCACCAAGATATGAACCCCAATCCACCCGTCATCGACAGTATAGTCTATTGCTAGAGTGACGCCTTAGATTTAGACCAATGCGGCCACTGAAGCGGATATAAACGACTAGTGACATACATGATTGTTCCCACTCCGTATCTTTATCCACATATTTAAGGTGGGATGGGAGGGAATGCTAGAATAAGCCAATGTTTTTGAGTTTTTATACCAAAACTTTTTTTGGTCATAATAAATAAAATAATACTCCAGTACAAATATAGTTAGATTTTATTCACGTGATAATTCACAGTTTATGAATATCTTTCATGAGCATAGTGACATTGTCTAACAAAGTTTTTAAATGAAGAGTAAAAGTTGGCATTATATTGAAGAACAGCTTGACAGATATTAAAGGAATTTTGAGACTAGCATATGAAGAAAATTAAATACTAATTTTGTACTCGAACCATATTTTATTTATTTTGGCCAAAACAAATGTTTTGCTATAAAAACTTTAAAATCACTGGATTTTTTCTCACTTCCTTTCCATACCACCTTCAATACCCAATGAAAAATTATTATACATTAATCAATCAAAATTATAGGAAGAGGACAAATGCAGAAAATTAAACAACACTGATCCACATGGGTGTCTAATAAATTTAAAACGTTAAACAACTCGCACATACCTTGGCTTCCATTGATGGGGAAGCCCTTGTAAGATTAGTGGCGGTTTTTTTTACATAAAGGGTACAAGGGAAAAAGGAAATAAATTACATTTCACACATTTTCAATGACAACTTCTATATCTCAAAGCCCATAAAGACCCTAGCAAATACTTTTTTAATTAATTAAATATGTCAGAAATTTCTTTTAACCTTAAACTTGAGACGAGGATGTAGGGGACTCGACAAAATGTTGGTGTTTTCCATTTTTTATAGCAGAACATGTTTTTGGTTCAACATTAATAAGATATTGATCAAGGAGAAAAGTTTAGCCTAAATTTCTTCACATGTTGATATCATCAGTCGTTGAATATCTGTCATGAGCATTGCAGCATTAGATGACAAACCTTTTAAATGAAGATAAAATATTGTCATTAAATTCCAGGACATGACTTTACAGATATTCATTAACTGTTTATATTAAAATTGAAAGAAAATTATTAAATCCTATGCTCCTAGTGAAGAAATATTTTATTTATTTTGGACAAATACATTTTTTGCTATTTAAACTTCAAAATCACTGGCCTTTTCTCGCGTCTCCTTCCACTTAAACTTAATTTCGTAAGAAATGTATCATTATTAACTAACAGATAGCAGCAATAACACAATATTCTCATCTATCATTCACGGGGTGAATTTATTTTAAGTTAACTTACTCATTAATTCATCTTGCATAGGTCGTGATTATCCCACACAAGTGGGCTCGTGGTATAGACGTTGAGACTTCCTAGTCTGTTTGCTGCTGACTTGAAGGTCAAGGTTCAAATCCTGGCCAGATGAACTAAGGCTTACTTTTTATAAATAGTTCCCCCACTCCCCCTTTAAACTACATTAAAATTCAGGTACATTTCCTTTAACCTCTATCTTCCTCATCCTTACTTAACTTTTATAATTTATTATGAATAGCTCGGATGCATAATTATCAAGACAGCTCTGTACTTGCGTACAAAAAAAGTTTAACACTAATTGTGTTGTTTATTGACAAAAATATTAATGGTGACTTTTAATTACCCACATCGGTGATCACATGGTATGACGCGTCATACTTGCATTAATTTAGATTTAAAGTTAAGAGGATATCAGAGTTTGAATCTTGGTCAGGTATACTGAGGGTGATTTTTTCTTAAATAGTTTCCCATTCTAATAATCTCAATAATAATTGTTACAATTGCTTTTATATATCAATGGAAATATCAAAGAAGAACCCCAGAAATTATTACTTTGGAACAAAAGTGTATTAATCAATAAACTTCAAATGCCTTCCCAATATAAATAAATAAGTATTGGAATGTTTTAGCACTACGTCTTACAACCTGTTCGGTTTATAGGCTTATGTACTAATTATGATCTTGGTTTTGGGAATTATGTTATATTTAGAGGAAGCGTGCCTACATTTGTGTGGTGGAAGAGTGGAAAACCAATTTGGAAAAAAAAACCTCATTACACCAGACCGAAATTCAAACCTCGATCTCCCCGTCATCAGTAATCTAGTCTAATGGGATAGTAGCGCCTTAGACCATGAGGCCAGCAAAGTGGGTTATTAATGATTCAAAGCTCAATTGTATATACCCTTATCAGAGTCCAGGAGCCATTTAAAGTGGTGAAACTTTTAATAAATTTATTGTTAAGTCTTTAGATTAAAATAATGAATCACTAAAGAAGTGGTTTTTCTCCCTTTCTCAAAGTACGTGTGAAATGTTTCGTCATCTCTCCCCATTTTTCATTCGGTCTTTTAAACAAAGAGAGAGAAAGAAACTTTTTATTTAATGGAACATAGGTTTCGTAACTTACCTAATTTTCCATTTTCTTTTTATTTCTTACTTTCTTTTTTCAGCGAACCGGAAGGCGACTGTTTTGTTATGCCAGGCCGAAGGTACAGGGTTGCTACTAAAGGATTAGATGAAGACCACCATTTGTCTTACCCCACCTACCTACCCCCTTCTTAGAGCAAGAGTCCTTCGGGAAGGAGAACAGGAAATTCTGATAAATACGAAGACGTGACCAGCACTAGAAGCTGGTGTTTGCAACTAGCGACATCTCTCGACAACTACCAGCACGCAAGCGATCTGATTACTCAAACGGCTGTTCCCTTCTCCTCTAGGCCAACATAAAGCACGTCTCCACGAACACCCTGCAAATCTTCGTCACTTTTTTTCCCCTCACTTCCCAAAGCGTCAACAGATACATGAGTGGAATAACTTAAAAGGTTTCAAAGGTTTCAAAAAATCTTAATGTACATTTTTGCACCAAAATTATATCACGCAAAGTATAACATTAAAAAATACTGTTACCAAGTTCAATAAAAAACTTTGCTTGAATATTTAAACTGTTGAGAAAGATGTAGCTTTAAATAAATGGGTTAATTAAACGCCTTCCATGTTTTAAACTAGGTATAAACTTGGCTTGTTGATAATATCGCAAGATTTTTTTTTACCTTATTTAAAATAGGTTTTTTACAGAAATATATTCAGCCGCTACTAAAGACGGCAATAATTGATAGTTTAATTTTATTTAAAAATATGTCTCGAAACTATTATTCCTTCTTCTACTCTCCTTCATTTTAGGAGGAAATTTACCTTTGAATTTTTATGACCTAACACAGTGTTCTGTTGAAGAAAGAAATATCAGGATTCAAAACCTGGTCGGGTCTACAAATGGTGGTATTCCTTGAATAATTTCCCATTTTCCTTCCATGCAAATATGGGTATATTACCTTTGAAATGCTTTCTTCCTCATCCCTATCCCAGTAGAGTAATGAACATATATGCATTTAGCCTGAACTGGTAGTAATACTCGGTGCTAAGAAAGAAAAACTGCTATGCGTGGCGCTCTGAGCTGTCGCTGCGCGGCCCACCTAGTTCACCACCGCAGCACAGTGTTTACGGAACGCTGACCCAACACATATGTGTGGACATGCAGAATAAACGTTTGACTCATCTAGTGTGATTGTCCAATGAATATGAGTTTAAGGCTTGAACCTCAGCAGGATGTAGCTTGGCTGTATTTTCCTTAACGTTTTCGGAGACTTCCTTTAAGTAAGAGAAGATATTTTTCATTTTCTCGGAGCTTTACCTTCATCATTACAAGCCCACTAGCTTAATTAAAATCTGTATAGTCCAGAATGGAAGGGAAGATGCACTGAACATCTATAAGTACGAGTTTTATAAGACAGGCGTAATACAACCAATTACCTACTAAATTATGTCCCTCAAACTAAAGAGGGTTTCACACGTGACGATTTTTCGGCGTCGTTGTGGACGGCATGTCACCGCGATTATCAAGGTACAAGGTTTAAATGATGGGGTTCACACGTGACGAAACGGCCAGAAAGCCATTAATGGCCGCTGTTGAGCGACGTTGTTTCTCGACCTAAGGATGGCTGCCGTGCCATGAGTGTCATGCCGAAATGGTCGAGATAAATTGAGTCTAATGCATCTTCTCAAACGTTACAGTATTTCGCCTTCAGCCTACATGGCGTGCTAGTTTCAGTCCCAAGTGGTACGTTGTATTTAGTAGCTCCTATGGCTTCCATTACCTTAAAATCTATTTTGAGGCATTTATTACACAAGTGGAATTGGGTCCTGTGCTTTGGGACAGAAGCTCGTAGGAGTAAAAATCTCGGATTGAATCATCATTAATATGGAGATAAGTTTGAGCTTTAATCAACCTAGAATTTGAGAAGCTAAATGAGAAGAAGATTCACACAATAACTTCTTCCTTTGGTTTAAATCAGTATAATGGAGCAAAACGATGAAAGGAACGGGACATATGGGAAAGAATTCAACAATGCACGGCGCACCATTGATATTACGGCGAGTGCCATCCACGGCATAGCCTTCGAAGGTTAGTTTGATTTGATTTAAATCAGTCCAGCGCTTGACATACACTAAACCATTAGGCTGGTTAGTACTGCCTGCACCATCTGGTATAAGTCCTATTAACTATGAGAGTTCAGAAAATGTGGTGGTTTCCCATGGAATTCCACAATTAATTTCTACGAGAAAATGCTAAAGGGTTTACCAATTTTACCAGGAAAGTTATTTTCACATACCTTCCAGGTTTATTTTACATGTCACAATCAACATGAGACACACGGCTTTACTTCCCCTTCGATGGCTAGGATTTTAATCTCGTAAGAAAAATCCGTCAACTTCGACTGTGTTTAAACTCACGAAAATTGGGTCCTGAGGTGAGCACTCTACCTACAGACCACCAAGGTCGACTTCAATCTCTTATTATATTTAAAATATACTCATGTAAATTTGAATTAACTCAATTTTCATGTAGTTAACTAGAATACTCCTATTCGTCCAAGCTATTGGAAGGCAGGTATATTTATTTACGCTATTTGTGGCAGCACCATTTACAGTTATTAATGGCATCACTTAATACTATGAACCAATGAACGTAATGTTTTTAACGTATACAAAAGGTAGTGACAAATGTGTTGTGAACCAAATAGTGACCCCCAATAGGAATATTGAGTAGTTTTTAATTCGTATATTCTTTTACCAAAACAAGTCATATTTTTTAAATATAATTTTTGTGAATTAATTATGTTTTTATTACTGCGTCTTACTACATGTTCAGGCTATACGCCTCTAAGATAAATTACTCTAATAGGGTATGAATATGGAAGCATTTTATAAATAATATACCTCCATTTACATGAAAGTAGAGGTGGAAACAATTTAGGTAAAACCACTCTCAGTAGACTCGATTGGGATTACAACCTAGATTTTCTCACCGTCAGGTCAGTTTACACAAGAATAACGCCTTAAGCTATTCAGTCATCAAAGTGGTCTATACACTAATTAACTATCATAAATGTTATAAGAGTTAAATCAATTTTTCACAATGAAACATATATAAATACATATCTAAAATAAAATGGTAGGATTAATATGACCCCCGTCCCCCGTAAAGCCTGTAACAAAATACTACATAAGATTGATAGGGTTAAAATATTATTATTTTAAATTTGTTTTATATTTTGAAATATGGTAAAAATATTAACTAGTTTCACCTCCACTGTACTTTAAAGTAGAACGCATAAAACTACACTAAGTTGTGATGGCTGGTTTGAGCTGAAGTTTAGAACTATCCGCGGGATGAGACGGTCTCAAAAGGGCGAATTAGCCTATTCTGATGAATGATAGATAAGTTTAGATTTATAAGTATGATAGTCTGATTCTTGGTTGGGAGCCTCGGATATTATCCCATTCTCTAACCAAAAAAAATTGTGATTCGATATTTTAGAATCCACCCTCCTCTTTATGTTTTGTTACGTTGGATATTTAAGGTCGCTGATAGGCTAGCCCATATTGACAATAAAGTTTACAATACATCTTTGTGTGCGCGTTGATTCATTGTTATCGGGTTAAGCCATGCCTTCAAATATTTTAAAACAAATTTACATTTATATTGGGAGAATGTACTAAGAATTCGAAACCAAACAATAGGGATTTAATTTAAATTTTGAAAACATTGCTCGTTCCTCCTCGTGTGTTTAATTTAACAGTTCATGGTCACGTAAGAGAGTGCACTTCTATTTAATACGGAACACCTGTGTGTTTGATTAACTAGATTTAAAAATAGTTGGAATTGGATAATATTCTCCATAAAGCACCAATTATTTCATCCATGTATTTTATACTCAAATCAGTGAGTGCACTGACTAAATGTCATGCTCAAATAGTTTGTTTTGCCAGTAGTGGAAAGTACATGGTTCAAATACTGGTCTGGTATATTGAGGGTGTCTCTTACTAAATCGTTTCACACTGTGCCTTCAAGTGAATGTGTACACATTTCCTCTCAATTTTAACCGACTCATCCGTACCTTATTTGTGTGGATACAATGCGTATAACCAAGACGATTAGGACGTAGTGCGGAGGAATATTATTACAGACAGCTAATATATATATATTTACCTGATTGCGTCTTAATTCTAGCTTGGGCTGTATTCATTCTTTTTTAGCACCATGTCTTACTACCCGTTCGGGTTATACGCAGTGTTAATAATCATTATCTAATTTAATTTTAAATACATTTGCGAGTCTTTTGCATGTTTCAGACACATTTAACTAATATATTATACATTAATATTCCCTCCAAAAACTATTACATTATTTTAAATCAACTTATAGGATTTAATGATTTATTTTATCCTGCTTAAGAATAAACTAGAATGTTTAAAAAGAAGTTGTGGAGGGTGCGCAAAACCCAGTTTTAAACGAACTAGTAAATAAATAATAATTTACGTCAGCCTTCTGTTAAAGAGGATATGGAGAATCGATTTAAGTTAAAACCAAAATTAATAAAAATATCTGTTATGATAAACAAATATATCAAGACTCACCTAAGTCACGGGTATTGCCATATCACTGAGCGAGATCCTAATATGTCAAGAAAAACATTTTAATAATGCTTGAAATATTAGGATTTGACCGTTTGTAATAGTTTATTATAATAAAAGGGATTACTTATTGCATATTAATTTAATAGCCCAGTAATTACCATTAAGTTAAACATTGATAACAAATTAAAATTTCTAACGTCAGTTTAATATTTCCTTTTGTCTGTGATTTTGGTGAGATTTTAATTGTTGCAAACATAAAAAAGGTTTTCAAATAATTATAATATGAGTAGGGCATAATTTGATTCTCCGTATCCTTGTGAGGGAAATGATTGTATACAATAATTAATTACTTGCTAATTTGTATAAATAAAAGTGTCTTATATATACCAGATTTTATTTATCATCACCCTATAGGTTACCACAGTGGCTTGTGAATATGATATTTTCAACGACTGGGTTGAGGTCTTAAGTGAAACTTTAACTAGTGTAAGACAAGACGTGTATTAATCACATCTTATGAATGTGGGGAATGCCAGGCCTCCACCGTGGTTCGAATTCCACGTTAAACTGTAGGTCCTCCATTTCATCTCACAATCACCCTACACATTACACATTGGCGTAAGTGCGTATAACCCGAAAGGTTAGTAAGACGCGGTGATAGTAGTAATAGTAATAATAATAATTAGTGTAAGCTATATAATACAACAGGACCTGGGCATTTATGACGTGTTAGAAAAAGGAATAAAAAATTCAAGTAAAATTGGTTTTTATATTGAATAATTATTTTATGTGTTAGTATTGATTTGTTTAAACCACTAGGCCTAATTTATTTATTTTTAAATAGGCACCAGCTGCGTGTGTAAATTTTTTCCTCAATAAATTTGTTCAGGTTTCAAGTAAAACTTTAATTATAATACCACAGTATAACTATTTAGTCCAACTAGGCCTAGGCCTTTATGTAAATCATTGACAATTCTCTCCCAAAACTATTACATTAATAAAAAAGGCCCCATAGAGTAAAACGATTATAGACAAAAGAGGGAAATATTTACACTACATAGCATAGGCGTGGCAATAAGTTGCAAGAAGGCCCAAGATAGCCACTAAGGTTATAGTTTTTAAACACTAGGCTACCACAGCTGTGCGTGAATAATTTTTTCTCAACGAATAGGTTCATATTTCAAGTGAAACTTTAATAAGTGTAGGGTAAGGGACTAAATAAAAATATGCCTAAGCCTTCATGAAATGCTTGAAAAGGGAATTAAAAATGCAAGTAAATATTTTTTTCCGCACGATTATGCAATGTTTGAATAAATAAGGCATTGAAAAGGCTAACTTTTCAATTGGTATGACTGGCTGCCAAAATATAGGCTAGGCCTAATTAAATTCCTTTGGCCAAACTATTCAATCATCAAAGACTATTGCATTAGTATTTGGTTTAATACTAACAATCACCTTAAGTATATATATATATATATATATATATATATATATTCATTCACTCATTTTATAGCTCCAATAACTAGGCTCTCGTTTGTTATCTTTCAAGACTATCTCTAATATACCATCATTAAACATTATCTTAGCTAAATCCAACAACACATATTGGAATGTTTTGAACAATCAGCTGACAGAGTGGTGGCCATGTTGTTCTCTATGATAATTCACTTGAGGTTTACTCACTAACCTCTAAGCCATCTTCGAGTTAGTGAAACCTGAAGTTTAAGCTCAGGTTATGTGATAAAATAACATTAAAAAAGGTAATAAACATCTTAAGCTGAGGTTATTATTTAACCTCAACAAAACTTGACATTTAAACAGTGGCCCTATGTGTCATAAGTAGAGGTATGGCTATAGTATGTTTTTGGTAGGAAGAACAGTAGAAGTTGGTTACTAAAGAATTTTAATATATTCATACATAAAGTTATGTTATTTGTCAATTTTGATAGATATAATCAATACCTATATAACAAAACAAATAGTACAAAGATGTGTTTTCAATGTTGGCCTAAAAGAAATATTTTTGAATTTTCACTACTGTTCTTCCAACCAAAATGAAGGTATGTATCAACATTGATATGCTACTCTAGCAATTAACCCAATAGCTTCATATAATAAGTACCACATTTATTTGCTTCCGTGGGTGCTTGGATCTAGGTTCAAGGTGTTAGCGCAAACGCTAAAATATAGAATAAGCTTCGTGGTCCACCCAACAACTGAAGTTAGGTATACACCACACAGCTTAGTGTACAAAAAGTTATAAAAGAAATTGTAAACTGAAGCTTGCGTTTTGGGAACACCAAATATTGTACAATATCTTCTTTGTACAAAATATTGTAAACAATTTCAGTGAATATAACACGTCCTATTCAGCAATTTTTATTGTATAGCTCTTGTATTGTTAACAATAGATAACCCTGTATGTGAGACGTAAAATGATTGAATATATGATAACATATTTATTTGGGCATCAAATTATTTATAAAAACCCTTATAATTTATATTTGTATTTTTGTCATAATAAATATAAAGAATAAAATAAATATATATAGAGAGAGCTTATACTTTATATATATGTATATATATACATATACACATGTATATATGTATATATATAATTGATTTATTTACTAACTGTTATTATTCCACCAAAAGCAAAGAAACTATCGCACTTCTCACAATACTGTATGCAATCGTATATGCCGTGTAAAAAGTCTTGAGGGAAAACTTGTACTCAATCGATGTGACCAAGATATTGTACAATTTCTTGCACAGCTTGAATTATTAATCAAATATGTACACGTTTAATGCGTTATTTTTAATAATTAAATTTTCCGTCATTGGTACACCTCTTAAGTAGTATTTTATATTGTTTTTTTAAGGGTTCAACATCTGGAGAACTCAGCTTACATACAGCGGTAGCCACAATATGAAATAACGTCTTGAAATCAGAGTAGTTCAAAGTAATAAAGCTCTGAACAGAATTTGTCAAATAAAAATAAATTTAATAAATGATAAAGTTGAATGGTACTGACATTTTTCATCGACATACCCAAAGAAGAGTTAGTACAATTCGGCCTAACCTAAAACCAACATTGGTGAAGCACAGACTAAGGGCCAGTTTTATAGTCAAATTTAGTACTTCTCAAGTGCGGCGCTACACTAAGTTCATGATGACACCTACCTAAACCAGAATGGAATGGGCCGTTCTCACATAGGAAACTGTCCCATTCCATTCTGGTTTAGGTAGGTGTCGTCATATACTTAGTGTAGCGCCGCACTTGAGGCGTACTAAATTTGACTATGAAACTGGCCCTTAGCGTCAGTAAAGTCCGGCCAGGTTTTATGTTGATGAGGAGATAAGGGTTTGACTCTCGCCCAGCTCTAATGGAGATGGTTTATTTCCTATAAAATTTACCTTCTTATTTCCTACACCATAACTATAGAAAAATGAGGATTGACCTTAACTTACCTATAAAACTCGTTTCGGTGGCCACAAGATCTGAGGCGTAGCTCTAGCAATATACCTGACAGCCGATGAACGAGAGATTGGTGTTCGAATCCCAGTTAGTTGTACTGAGAGTAGTTTATGCATACATAATTTTTCACTTCCCACCCACGCAAATGCAGGTAGATCTATTCTAAATCCTATCTTCCTCATCCCTAATTCACTACCATTATTTATTTGTACATATGCGTATAAGCTATATGGATAGCATGACATGGTTTTAAACAAATATATTGTTTAAATTCAGCAAAATATGACTTATATATGTCGACAAATACTCCCGTAATATGATAAATAATAATAATCAAACAAAGCTATTAAATAAAGAAAGAATCTCCAAATTAAGCACTCACCAAAAAATTATTTCCAAATTTTTCCGGCTATCAGTTTAAAAAAACAATTTTTTAGAGAACAAAATGGGTTCTTTTGGCTACGACCTCTTGACACAGATCTATTAGATTTAAACTAATGATTATGTCATTCAAGAGCGTTTCTTTCTCATGAAAAATTCACCGGGTACTCCTGTTTCCTCCCACGTAACCTCCTGAAAACCTTACGACAACACGAGACACCGACAACAATGATTTGATACTTTATAAACTTCAACTCAATTAATTAATCCTAAGCCTCCCCTATTTCAAGTTCATGAAATTACTAAAGTCAAGGAGTGACGAAGCTTACGACGTCTGATGTCTTCACACTCCATCTTGCACGAGGTCGATATTACGCACAAGTACTCATAGACGTATAAGATACCTTCTAACAGAGACAAGTATGATTTACCAACATATTCAGACATCATATGTCAATTTATTACCTTAAAAAAACCAAAATTTATTAATTTTCAATGTGTACATTTTACATACAAAACTATTGTAACACCCACCTCTACCCGCCTCAGTGGCATAGTTAGCTAACGTGCTGGTTTCGTGTTGAGATAGACTGCCAAGGAATGGGTGATCGAGGTTTGAATCTCAGTCAGGTGAACTGGGGGTGGTTTTTCTAAATGGTTTTCCACTCTCCCTCCACGCAAACGTGGTTTCACATCCTCTTAATTAAACCTTCCCTATTCATAACCCATTAACGTAACTAGTACTTAAGCATAAAACCCGAACGGGTAGTAAGACGCTGTGGTAAATAAATAATATTGTACCACCCGCTTCAGGTACAGCATGGTCTAAGGCATCATTTTTCCAATATACTAGACCGCTGATAATGGAGAGATCGTAGTTCAAATCCAAATCATGTTTACTAAGGTATATTTTTCTAAATTATCTTACACTCCCTACAAGAAAGTTTTGGTAGACCTCTTCAATATTCAACCTTCCTCATCCCAAACATATTATCGTAATTAATACATGTGAGTGCATAGGCCAAACGTGTGGTAAGATGTGGTGCTAATAAAAAAGCAAATAGGCTTATAACCTGAACGGTTAGTAAGACGTGGTGATAAAGACGTGGTGATAAAAATAAAATTCTAGCCCAAAGCTTGGAAATTGGTTTATCTTTAAGGGATATTATTTTTATATTTAATAGAATCTTATTCCAAGGATATCATAATTCAATTACACAAATAGGGTAAGGATGAGGGGGAAAAAAGTCCAGTATGTGTATCCATATCTACGCAGGGTGACTGGAGAGGGAACTAAAGTGGGAAAATATTTAAGGAAAAATACCATCAATATACCCAGCTGTGATCAAAAGCCCAAGCTTTCCCTTAATCGGAAAACCAGACTAAAAGAGTTTTATATTTAGTCCAAATGCCCACCGATTAGTTTAGCCTATTAGTAACGAATCACAAAAATATATCTTGGAAATAGCTTGAGATTATTTTTTTTACTATAACCATCCTAAACACAATGTTAATCAAATACTTATTTTAACGTCAATGGATTGAGATGCTAACGTAGGGGCAATGCATTCGCATTAGTGAGGAGAGATTATGGAAAAAAAAACCATGGAAAAGAAATGTAGAAGATTATGTCCGTTAGTTAAAACTAACACATAAAAATATCAAGTTCAGGTCTTATGTTTGAACAACTAAGTTTAAAATAAGTCAATCATAGGGGTCTTGGGGTAAAGTGCTCGCCTCAGGACCGGATGTTCACGGGTTCAAACTCAGCTGGGATCAACGAATTTTTCTTGAGAGATAGAAATCTGAAGCACAACTTGCTTTGGATAGGAATTAAAGCCGTCGGTTTCATGTCGATCGTGACATGTAAAAAAACCTTAGAAGGTGTGTGGAAAAATACCTCTCCCAGCAAAATCGGTAGGCCCTTTATTTCTCGCTCATAGACGTTATTGTGTACTGATATAATCAGTCGGTTCCGAAGGCGAACGTTAAAAGGCTCAACTAAATGAATGAAAATAAATGATTAAAAGAAAACGCAGAAATCATATCCATTATAAAATAAATAATGCATTATATATATTATATATAATATATATAAATAATATATATATAATATATATATGATATATTATATATATAATATGTATAATATATATTATATATATAATATATATGTTATAATAATAATATTTATATTATATAAATAATATATATAATATATAATATATATGTTATAATAATAATATTTATATTATATAAATAATATATATAATATATATGTTATAATAATAATATTTATATTATATAAATAATATATATAATATATAATATATATGTTATAATAATATTTATATTATATAAATAATATATATAATATATATATATTATTTATATAATAAATATATAATATATATAATAATAATATTTATATAATATAAAATCTATATATAATATATACATTATATATATAATATATATATTGTATATATTATATATATAATATATACAATATATATATTGTATATATTATATATTGTATATATTATATATATTATATATTGTATATATTATATATACTATATATTGTATATATTATATATATAAGCACTCTGTATTACTAACCGTTTGGGTTAAACGATAATGCATATATAGTTTGAATAAAGTAGTAAGTGATTTTTACCTATGACGTAAAAGGTACGTAAGTTTCTTACTATTATTTTCATCCAAAAATGGAAAGTATATTTCAATTGTTATCCAAAGCTATAAAATAATACGCGTCTAATCAAAGTAATCAAATAGTGATGTGAGGTGTTCTATTTTTCGGACCATTCTCCATATCATACTACCTTTCCGAGAAATCCGAATTTATCAACACTGATGGTTAAATTTAGAGGAAATCTATCAATTTTTTCCTTAGAGGTAGAGTGAAAACCCCTTTTTGGATAAAAAATCTGGCTAGATTTCTAACCCCGACTTCTCCAACATCATCAAACTAGATGAACTTGACGTATAGTCGACTTGGCCATCGATATGAAAGCGGTGTTTATAACATTCTTACAGATGTAACTGCTATATCTTAATAGGTTTAGAATTTATCTAACAAACTTATTAGCTCATATATACTCAACATCTTAGTAGACAAATAGATTAGTTTAGTTTGGCTCAATATTATGAGTTACTCACTTATGTGGTCAAATTATCTAGGGCGTCATTCTCAAAGTAAACTTGAAAGTTGATGACAGGACTATCGCCTTTCTTTTCCTGATCATACGTACTGAGTATTGTTTTTATTAACATATTTTACACTCTCTCTCTCCATGCAAATGTGGGTACAATTCATCTAAATCCAACCTTTCTCATCCCTAACACACTATTGTAATTTGTATGCGTATAAAATGAGTGGCTCCTTAGATGCAGTGACCAAAAATTCTTAAAAACTCTGCAATTTTAGTTTCGTAGTATTCATTCATTGGTTCTAAACAATTACTCTCTCGATGGACACCCTGAATAAATGTCAGGCTCCCCTGGCTTGATTTGATGGTGATAATTGAGGTCGGTATTTGAATCTCGTCCGGGTGTAGTGAGGTTCGGTTTTACTTGACGATTTCCTACCTCCACTCAACGCAAAAACAGGTAAATTTCCTCTAAACACTATTGAATTATCCCTACCTCACCAGAAAAGCTATTATACATATGGGTGGCAAGGACGGGTACGTGGTGGGTTGGAAAATGTATTTTGCATTATGACTTTAGAATTTTTCTTAGAGGTACGTATTTATTATTATTAATTACTAGAAACAGTTTTTATATGATCCAAGGTATTATGGTAGCTTTTATCTTGATTGTATTTGGGGTTGGATTTTATTTTATCGCCACGTCTTGCTATCTGTTCAGGTTATACGTATGTGTAATAATTATTTAATGGGATGTGGTAGGAAGAGGTAATTTAAGAGTTAATCTACCCGCATTTGCACGATGAAGAGTGGGAAACATCTTAGGGAAAAAACTTTCAGTACATCCAACCAGGATTCGAGCCCCGATATCCCCGTCCCGTCACCAACAGAGGGAATTAAGCTCCCCCATAGACATACATGTGGTTGTTTCCCATATGAAAATGTGAATTAATGTCGTTTATCTGTCCTGTTGTGACCAAAAAAATTGAGCTTTGTGGAAATTCAGTCTTCCTCTTTCCCAGCGATGACTTTTCCCCTTTTGTTTCACTTCGTCTCATTAGCCACTCGGGATAGAAGTATATATCATGTGTATTAATTAAGCTAATGGGTTAGGTATGAGGAAGGTACAATTTAGAGTAATATTTACATGCATTTGCATGTGAAAAGAGTGGGAAGACTTTTATGAATAAATACTCTCAGTACAATGGATGAAGATTAAAAACCCTGCCTCCCAGTATTCAACAAACCAATCCAAACGAGCTTGATTGATAACGTGCTCACCAGAACAGATATGTTTGGTAATTTATAAAAAATAAATATTTTATGGATAATTTCAAACCAAAACATTCCAGTCATGTCCAGTCGCGTCAGACACTTCTAGATTCAGCTGACTGGTTTAACATCGTTTTAGACAAAGGAACACTGAATGCTCGCTAACCGAATACGTCATATCAAATCCAATCCAGTCAAATCAAGTCAAGACTGGCCTCAACTCAACTGGTTGAATTTCTATCAATCTGTGTACATCTTGTGTTTACTTCACTACGGTTTCATTTTGTTGAGAGTTTTCGTAAGTTTTTAATAAGGGATGTTGAAAAGCTTATTATTTTTGTTAGGTTTCGCAGTGAAATATACGATTTAAGACATCTGAACAGGAAACAAAGAAGGCATTGGTAATAAATTAGTAAAATCAGGAAACAGGTTGTTTAAAAAACCCTACGTGTCTCTCTTTAAATGTTGGACCCATAATTAATTTTCTTTTTTCATAATATTTCTATGGCTGATCATACGAGGAATAGTAAACGTAGCTATATCCACATACATCTCGTACAAAGCCAGTTCACTGAATAAAATAATATTATTAATTTATCCCAGTATATGCATATCAACGCATTATGCGATGTGAAAGCCTATGACTTATGTAATTTGATTTGACTAAACTTGACTGGACTGGGATGGTGTGAAATTTACGTTTATCGTACGCTTATTTTTAAAAAAGGATATCAAATGTCCCAATTTTTATAAAAATATAAATGGTCCTCGTGGAACGTTATTCTCGACTTGCTCACGTGACTCTATACTACGTCTATGTCAGTAGAGAACAAGCCAACCAACAAATAAGCAAATAAGCGATCGAGTGAACAAACAAACGCAGGCGCACGAGAAGCGAGCAAACAAACCTCCTTACCAACCAAGCAACCCGCAACTCCGGCGCATCTATTGACCATTCTAGTGTCGCGTCACTTCACTTCCTTCAAGTAACTTATCTACTCCGGCCCATTGCCTTCTACCAACCAAGCGCTCCATCATGTTTCGCTTCTTCATTGCCACGTGGAATAATGTGGTTTTTATAAATGAACATTTTCTTGTACTGTACATTCGCAATAGAAACATGTTACAGTACACATTTAAGATCTGTAAATTCTAGGGAAAGGGAAGGTATTTTTAAAGTCTTTTATTAACTACTGTGTACTTTATAGTAAGTAATCTTTAATATTTTAAGTGTCTGCAATGCATTCGTTCTATTTAAATAATTGGGAGATTTTATTGGAAAAGTTAAAGGATTATTCCCCACCTCTCATCTGTAGATGGGTAATATTTTCAATCTCTCATTAAAGGTGGATTGCAACGAAGGGTCAATTACAAGCAATTTTTTTTTTAGCACCGGGTCTTACTAACCGTTTATATTACACGCCTATGTAATGAATTATTACACCAGTAGTTTTTTAAAGAGTGTGCCACGGCACACTAGTACAGCAATACTAGGTAGGTGTCGTGAAATTATAGACGTTATGTTATTGTTTACAAATAAAATTTAAAATTAGTTTCATAGGGCTATTATATTTTTTTAAATAAATAAGAGACAAAATATTCGGAAGCTTTAACATATATTTTATCTTCCAGAGAATTTAATGGCTTATATAGAAATAATATAGTAATTAATAATGAGGAACTTTAGTTTGTAGTTTCTTATACATAATTTCGATTCGTGTTCGAATAAAGGACAAAAACATGCATTTCCTATTAAACTGAGAAAAGTGGCTGTACTATGTTCAAGTTTCCAGCAGTGTCACCAACTGGCACGTTCAGTATGCTGCGAAGACTCCTAAGCATGTCCAACCTTTCACCGACTGAGGGCTGCCTGCATAAGTTCTTGGGGAAGTGGCCGGGGACCATACATAAAATTGATTATATCTAATGCCCAAATATAGTATACATATACACATAAGGATAAACACGCCCCCCCCCCAACATCCAGCCATATATTAAACCAGTAACATTAATCGGCTCCACGGTACGGTAGTCAGTGCATCTGGCTACAAGCCTAGTGGTCTCGAGCTTGATTCTTGGCTGGTACCATGGGTATCTATCCCAAAGGGGAAATCATCCCAAAGGTCACCAGGGTTTAATTAATTAGGTTTAAGTTGTGTTTAAATAAGAGCTTCCACTTGATCCCCACCCTCATACTCACTATCACCATCACCTCATACACCGGTACATGGAAAGAGCCTCCACGGGAAGGACGTACATAGTTTAAGATTTAAATATATATTCGTTCCTATTTTTGATGAGCCACCCTTGAGCTTAGACCAAATTCTATACCTGAAATGGTTTTATAATATACAACTTTATTGGGAAGTGAAGTTAAACCACTTATCAAATTTTATATCAACATTTGACATACAACTGTGTTGATTTATTTGTAATTTATTATTGTTTTCTTGATATTTTTTGCTTAATAGTAGCCCCCAAAGTTTTTTTTAATTAATAACGAGACATGGTCGGCTAAATTAACGGAGTATAGCTTTCTTGATAATTTCCAAAGCAAAGTTTAGCTTGATTTTAAGATAGATTCAGCTTCCTAACGCTATCATTCAACTAAAACTTAAGATATCATGTGAGGTACTGATATTGAAGATTTAGATTTTTTTTATCATGTTCATGAGTATTCGATGGTTGATTTTAAGGATAATTGCCTGACTCTTCAAAGTCCTTATTCTGGATTGCTTGAATACCTATAGTGTGTCATCATGAAGTACTGATAGAATGACACACAGCAACTTTGGATATTTAATAGCAAGCCTAGACTTATAAGATAAGCATAATCTATATTGTTCAAACAAAAATAGTAATCTTTTATGTAAGGTATAAGGAAACACAAATTTAGGTGCGTAATTTTACTGGTTTTTAAATCTAAAATAGCTATTTACCTAAATAATAGAAATAGAGTTTCAATATATATTTTTCCAAGCGATATTAATATCATATGTTATTTAAAATCTTTCCTTGCATTTAACATAGTTTTTTAAATACATCCACAAATATTGGTTCTAATGAAACTGCTCATAACATAATTTCAACGACAGTTTGTATGATGTGTATATAATAAACATAGCCTTATTTTGAAACTGTATTTTAATTATTTTGCTAAAAAGTTTTTTTTATTGTATATTAAAACGTTAAATACAACTAAGAACTCCTTCCACCTTCACTTAAGACAGATTTTTGTATTTTCCATATCATTGGAATGTTAATTTGTACTGTTAAAATATGTGTAACTTCTGAGCATAAATTTAAGGTACGTACAGCCTAGTAAGCCGCAACATAATGAGTCGGTGATTAGACCATATCTTCAACTATTACCTTACTTCAAAAGTACCAATGTATAACTCATAGGGCTAAGCTTTATTGGTAAGTATGCAAATTGTTCTTTTGGAAATAGTGATTAAAATTTTTCAAACACGTTATAAAATTACTATGGAATCATGAAAATATAATTAATTTGTGTCTCGGTTATTTATATTAACATATTAAATCACATAGCTAAGAATGTTGCAATCTCTTTGTTTAGGGGTGAAAATCTAGCATATCTCATAACATTATATTGAGGCAATTTAAATATTAAAGATTGTCCTAAAGAAGGGAGGGGGGAATGTTTATTTTCTCTGAACCCTTTGAAAAGAGACGTATTATGATCGAAAAAATAAAAAATTAATCTTTAGATTTTATAAAATGTCAAAGATTCAGGAGCCCCTGAAATTGAGACCGTGGATTTCACGATACCGTATGTCTGTGTCTGTTGGTATCGCGGACTAGAGCCGAAATTATTTTACAAATTGGGCTTAAACGCTGTACCGTATCTAAAGTTTTTCTAGGGTTCCCCCGAGTATTTTGGAATTCAATTTATAACCTTAAAATTAAAAAAGGTAAAAAAGGAAACAAATATCGATTTTCTCAAAATACCATTTAAAGATTTTGATTGAATTTTATATCTCGGCACTGTTTACCAATACAAACAAAATGGTGATTCTAATTTTTACATGAAAGAATCTTTAGGATTATTTAAAAAAAGTAATAATTTTCCATTTTGATCATATCCCCGCAACTATTTGAGATTCGAAATTAATTTGTCATTGTAAAGTTGTAGTACTATTCTAAATTAAAATATTTTATTTGAAATATATTTGTATAAAACCCTTAGTTTCTGAGCTATAAGCATATGTAGATGTTTTAATAGCACTCTTTGACAATTGAAATTATTTGTTAAGATGTGCATCTGTCCTCATTGTTTCTGTAAATGGATATAATATTTCATGTTTACTCTTTGGTGGAGTGTTTTTGAAACAATGTATATTATTTAGTTTCACAAATCCTAAGCGTTTTTAGTAAATTGTATATTAAAATAAAAGAGATAAAGTCTGTGCAGTCCAACGTAGTATTTATTTATATATACCCTTCTTCAAATATAGTACAGGCAAAATATTAATACGAGCACACACAAATACACACATACACACACTCTTTCTCTTTTTCTCTCTCAAAAATGACTAAAAAATCAATAAAGATGATGTCATTTTAATAACTCAACCAAAGAATATTAATTCATTTTTATTATGTTCTGTATACATTAATTCAAAACTCAGAGCTGTAAATTGTTATTGGATAATACAAATGAACCTTTAATAATTTTAAGCAGGGCTGTTACTGATCAAGGCACTAGAACCTTTTTTGTCCAGGGTGTGAGGACAAAATTATGTTATGTTCCGATTAAGTTAGATTAGTAAGAAAAACAAGAGGGCGAGGGGATTACGGGAACCAGAATGACATGATGCCAAGGTTAAGTGAGGTTGAGTAGATACAAAAATAGGAAGGGCGAGGCAACGACTGGAAGAACAGCCTATATCTAAAAAAAAATTAAATACAGTTATGATATTGGATTTATTATTCTGAACAAAATACTACTTATTGTTCGAAAAGATTTTACAAATAGGGTTTGATTAAGATTAAAATAGGACAATGAAATTTATAAATTTGGGTATCATTGAACACAAAATAAAGAGTCAGTGTGGTGAGTACCGATATAAAAGTCAAATCAAATTTCCAGACACTTGACATCCGAAAGATGTATTATTAATAAATTCATTCATTATGTTCACTATGTCAATATTATCAACTAATTTTGGGTACTCTTTAAAACACATATATATGATTCAGACCTTTTTCAGCTGTTGAAGATGTAGCAGAGATATAATTAAAGAAATTCGAATTTTGAAAGAAAGGATTAGTCCAATCAAACTTGTTCAATGCTACTGGTCAGCAGTCACGAGAATCATAAGTAAACTGTTAAACAATTGGTCAAATACCCATGTCCCCCCTGCCCTCTGTAAGAAAGCAGGAGGGCAATGTACCCATTCCCCCTTAATTCCGGTGCCTATGTTACTGACCTAGATTTTTAATATGAACTTTACGTTACACAAATAAAAGTGAAGTTTAAAACACAACAAAAACATCGATCACTGTAATACGAATTTGACATTAATTTCTATTTAAAATTGAATTTTTGAGTATTTTATCAAAGGAAT
The DNA here is from genome assembly GCA_902151425.1 of Timema shepardi. Classification (NCBI taxonomy): domain Eukaryota; kingdom Metazoa; phylum Arthropoda; class Insecta; order Phasmatodea; family Timematidae; genus Timema; species Timema shepardi. Next base: position 28,033 of record CABFVX010005037.1, read on the forward strand.
TTGACCAATTAACTTTATCCTTACACTTATTATAATTTATACTTGAATAACTTCCGTATTGGCTAAAACTACTTACTTGTTTTAAATTGACAAAAAGATGAGTAATTGCTACCGAACAAACACCTCCAAAGAATCAAGATTTAAAACTTCATACCTGGGACCCCTGTGTAGTTCCTGACAGGGAATTAAGTTCTTGAATCTTGATAGAAGCCAGAGAATGAGCCGGCGATGCTCAAGATAAAAAGTAATTAGATGAGAGAAACGAAGAAATGAACTCTTTTAGTATGATTTTGAGGACAACTGTAATTGCTTGCGTAATTTGTATTTTAGCATAATGTTCTACTACCCATCGGGGTTATAAGTCTATGTACTAATCAAACTAATGATTTAGGAATGAGGAAGGTTTAATTTAGAAGAAGTGTGCTTGTATCCGCATGAAGAGAGAGTGGGAAACCATCTGGGTAAAACCAACCTCAGTACAACCGATTGGGATCAAACCACGACCTCCCCATCATCGTCAGCCTAGTATATTGCTAGATTAGTGCTTTAGACCATGCGGCCACTAAAGTGGGTGCATGATTGTTTTAGCTATTCAATGTTATGATACATAAAATGTGTAGTCATCACAGGAATTAATGTGGTAAAGAGAAACAATCTTTTGTAGGTCAAGCCCCGTAAAGAATATCTGTATATTTACTATAACGTGGTATTAATGTAAATACTTAGGAGTGGAAGAGATTACATAATGATGAGTTAAATACCCTCTACTAATCAAAATACATGGTTAGGATAAACGAGTCTCGCAGATTAAGGTGGGTAGGACATAAAGTGCGAATGGGAGAATCTAAAACCACGTTCAAGGTATTGCCTGGCAAACCCAATGTGAAGAGACCATTGGGAAGACCTAGATGCAGATGGGAGAACAAAATTAGAATGGACCTGAAAGAGAGAGGATGTAATGAGTTGGATTGGATATCTCAAGATAGGGATAGGGTTTAACGAGGTGAACTGGATAGAATCAGTTTAAGATAGGAATAGGTGGAGTACTTTAGTAAGTGTGGCAATGAACTTTTGAGTTTCTAGTGTCATGGAGTAAATAAGTTAGTATGAAATGGTGCGTATGGGGTTTAATTCTACTCTTCGAGGCTATACACATATTTACACTAATATAATAGGAGTGAGGAAGATATAATTTATAGTAAATGTGCCTGAATTTTCATGGAGAGAGTATAGAAATTAATTTATGAAAAAAACAAGTAAGCAGGTAAACACACAAAACGTCCTCAAGTTCTGCTTAATTATATAGTATTCTTCATTTATTAATTGTGTTTGTATTTAACAATGTAAAACGTGAAATTTACTTGTACAAAAACTAAAGAACTGCCTATGTTCTTGATGAAGTAAGTAATTTTTTATGTAATAATTTTGTATCTATCTATATTAAAATATGTTTGAATATTTTTTATAGTGCCGTGTCTTAAAAGCCGTTCGGGTTGTATGTTTATGTACTAATTACTCTAAGGTATTAAGGTTCAGGGAAGGTTGAATTTGAGGAAGTGACTCCAAATTTGAGTGTAATGTAAAGCCATTTAGAAAAAACACTTTCAGTAAACCCAACCGGGATTCATACACCAATACCCTCGTTATTGGCTGTTAAGTTTATGGCGAGAGTACAGAATTAGATAATTTGACCAAGGAAACTGATAAAATAAAATTAACACTTTTATTTTCTTTATAATTTTTTTCTTTAATTGATGCATGATAAAGGTAATTTTCTGGCTTGTAGTGTTTCAAAATTTCCAAGCACTACTGGTGTGGAAGTTAACCACACAAATCATAGAAAATGAAGCATACTCCGCTCCTATAATAGATTTAGTCCCTCGCTGCTATTCCCCGATATCGTGCTGTACATGTCTAAACATTACCCTCTAAACAAAACAAACGTAATCACTAATCATAATCGTCCATTAGCTCAGGTCAACATCCTAGGTCTGGTTTATCTGTTACTATAGAACGTTGCGATAATATAACAAACAGATATTGTAATAAATAATAATTACAAAGTGTCTGTATAAGCTCACAGTGAACTATTAAAGACCATAACAAGCATAAATACCCAACAATTATAATATAAAAATAGAAAGATACTATATTGTTAGTAATCTCGAAAGCTCAGTTTTTGTAACATTACATCAGATCTATATTCAAAATTTCATGCTAGTATAGTTCTGTGAATAATAAAACTCACTCCTTCCATTCAAAATATGCCAAGTACATTATGTTAAGAAATGTCAAATAGTCTAAAGAATTATCTTTAAATTTAAAGTTTAAAGATCTCCTATAATTTCAACCTGGACTTTACGTTGCTATATTTCCTTGGTGATCAAGTTAGACAGAAAACAGATGAATACTATACATTTTACATTTTAATATACATTATAGTAAACAAATGAATAATATACAATATAGTGATATATAATAGTCACTGTGAACGTTATTTAAAAGGTCAGTCTAGCAATACATGTAGATTATTATTAGTAGCACCGCGTCTTACTACCTGTTTGGGTTATACGCACTTACGCTAATGTGTAATGGTAGTGTGATTGTGAGATGAAATGGAGGACCTACAGTTTAACGTGGGATCTGAACCACGGTGGAGGCCTGGCATTCATCACATTCCCAAGATGTCTTGTCAGAGGTGAAAGAAGGGTTTGGTAATCAGATAAATCTGTGCCGGGACCGAGGATTGAACCCCGGCCACCAGCATAGAAATCTGACACTTGACCCCTAAACCGCCAGGTCGCCGACAATTTGCGTAGAAACTTGAAAAAAAAACCAAGTAATCGATCACTTTGGATGAGCTATAGTAAAAAAATTAATCTGTTGAGAGACCATCATATTGGAGTGTAAAGGGATAAAAACCATGTACGTAAGTTGTTGTTTGAACTTAGTTCAAAGAAATTTTAAGACAAATCTCGCCATAATCAGTCAACGCATTTGACAGATACTGTGCAAACAAGATCCGTAGAGATAGATGCACAGTTGAAATGCCAAGACCCTCTCTACGCTGGCCACGAAATATGGGGAATGTTTATAATTTAAGTATTCTTTAACATTTAAGTGTTCATTTAGTTAGTAGAGCAGCTATCTACTGGATACGATACTCTACAGGTGTAGAAAAAGATAGAAACAGGTAGACCACCCTCAGCACATTAGACCGAGATTCTCATCCAGATATATATCTTTGTCGCCAGCAGTCATGACTAGACGAGTCACTTTGGCCATCGATGCAGGTGCTTGATATACTGAAAACTCAATTTGCGAACCCAAGGTCATCTCACCACATGTCTTGGGCTCTTAAATTAAACTATCACCAAAACAATAATTACCAGACTTAGTAATCATAATCATTGTAATAGACTTATCCGAATTACAGGACTATTAATAAAATAACATTAAAATCCCACCACGTGATCAAAAGAAATTTCCGTGGTTGGCATATTGCCCAAATCACTCTTGTGGCCAAGAATTTCCCCACATAATATACATCCTAGTTCAAGACGTCATAAAATAAAATGGGGAGTTTTAAAAACCATTAATTTCTTTAAAACCTTTGAAGTTCTTGTTAATAATATGGTGCATTAAAATAGGATGAATAAAAAAGTATGGACTCTGGCAATTATCTAGAGCTCAAGCTATTTATGTCCTTCAGTACATATGGCACATTTATCAACAATGCTAAGAGGGTGGAATGGTACTCAAGAGGAAAAAAGTCCATTATAAACACCATAAGGTCTTCTGGCAAATCTAGATTACTCGGTGTGAAAGTGACCGACTAATTTTAACTAATACTAGCAGTGGAAAGAAAACAACTCTATTATTATTATTATTATTATTATTATTATTAGCATCGCGTATTCCTACCATTCGGGTTGTACGCACTTACACTAATGTGTTATGGTAGGGTGATTGTGAGATGAAATGGAGGACCTACAGTTTAACGTGGGATCCGAACGACGGTGGAGGCCTGGCATTCCCCACATTACACAAGATGTCTTGTCAGAGGTGAAAGAAGGGTTTGGTAATCAGATAAATCTGTGCCGGGACTGATAATTGAACCCTGAAACCCCAGCACAAAAGTTCAACACCCTACCCCTAGACCGCCAGGTCACCCGTAACGCTGTTCAAGGTATATAATGAATGCCCACGATCACTGGATAGCTCATTGGTAGAGTATTGAGTTTCTAAGTGAAAAATCTAGAGTTTGATTCACTTGTACATGTGTGTTTTTTTTTCTATTTATTTGAATATGATTCGGATATGCCTGATTTATATTCAAAGAAATTGAACTCATTCATACTCCAAGCTTAGACTTTCATAATTCTTAACTTTGGAGCGTTGCTTTCTTCCATATAATATCTCTTGAAATGCTCAATGTATTTGTACTATTAATAGCATTAATCCATTACAGAGTCGTATGTTGCTGTGATATCAATGATATTTCTTAGTAGCTGAAGATATTATCCCGTCCGTCACAGACTCTGCCTTAAAATTTGAGTGAAGAATGATCCTGAGCACGGGACGATCCCTGGATAGCTCAGTAGTTAGAGCATTGGCAAGATAGGCCAAAGGTTCAATAGGTTCAATTCCCGTGTCCAAGTGTTTCTACTGGAGATAATTTTGATTTGTTTTGGCCAAAAATTGTTTTGTTATAAAAACTGAAAAAACATTGACCTTAACTCGTGTTCCCTAAATCCCCACCTTAAACAAATTTTAGCCTACGTCCTACTTGCAAATATGTGCTAACACTTTAGCAATTGAAGTAAAATGACGTTTTTTTTATTTCTTAGCACCACGTCTTAGCACCCATTCGGATTAGACACATATATACTTTTTACACTAGTCTGCTTGGAGTGATAAAGGTTACATTAATATGAAGTGTGCCTCTATTTTCGTGGTGGAAAACCATTTAGGAAAAACCCAGAACACCTAACCGGAATTCTAACTTCGATCTCGTCATCAGCAATCTAGTATATTGCGAGAGCGATGCCTTAGACCATTCAACCACCAAAATGGGTGACATCGTTTGTTAAATTAACATAACAGATTTGCCAGGCGTTGGAATAAGCAAATTCTTTAATTATCTCTTTAGATTATAAATTGGAACACTGACTTGAAACGGACAATGGAAAACTTTAATATTGATTTTTTTTAACAAATTTTTTATCAAAAAAATCATCATTCCATTAAACAAATAGGACTCGGTTGTTTAGTGAAGTAGGGTGTTTGCCAACTCCAGAATTTTTTTACCACATTGTGTTTATGTTATTCCAGCTGCGATTTATAAATCGATAATGCAATGAATAGAAAAAAATCAAACTGTTTGCTTAACTGTCTTAAATTGATGGGAATGAATGAAATAACCCATTCCTTTAGGGTTGGGGGATTTTTCCCTTTAAATAAATGAGCTTTGCTAAGCATGTTTATGTACCAATAAAGGTGAATGCCAACTTTATTTTTAACCAATAAAAATAAAGGTAAAAAAGCTAGATATATTAGAGTCTCTAAGCTTTTATAGCACACATATCAACAAAGTCGTTTTTCCACCTCTGTAAGTTTGTGTCATGCAGGCGTTTTGTCCCGATTGAATACTGTGAAAAATATTCAAAATGTAATGCCCAGTACACATGGTAGGTCTTTCGATATTTAATTGTAAATTCAGGAATAGATTAAGTTCTTTTTTTAACAAAATTATTTTTATTGCTTCATTTTCATTTGGAGGCCTTGGGCTTGTTGATTTATTTAATCTAGGAATCTTTTTATTTATTGGCTTTTTGTTTTTTTTTTAAATTACTAAGACACGTAACAAACTGGAATACTTATTTAACCAATCAACATAATTGTTTATTTTGAAACCTGTCTTACTACCCATATCAGCATGTTAGTATCATTAATAGAGTATGAATAAGTAAGGGAGATTTTTAAAGGAAACTTACCTCTCTTTGGAATTTATTGGGATTGGGGAATCTAGTACGCGTGCCCATCAGTCCGAAACATTTTCGTCAATTAGTAAACATTATTATTATTATTATTATTATTATTATTATTATTAGCACCGCGTCTTACTACCCGTTCGGGTTATACGCACTTACACTAATGTGTAATGGTAGGGTGAATGTGAGATGAAATGAAGGACCTACAGTTTAACGTGGAATCCGAACCACGGTGGAGGCC
>CABFVX010005037.1:44299-56057 GCA_902151425.1 Timema shepardi
CCCTTCCTAGTTCACCCGACCAAGATTCGAACCTTTATCTCCACGTCCTCGGCAGTCAAGCTTAACACGAAATTAGAGCGTTAGCCAACTATGCCCCCGAGGTGGGTCACGCTTGTGTCAGACTGGCCTGCTGATGACAGGGAGATCGGTGTTCAAACATCGGTTGCGTCTACTGAGGATGGTTTTCCTAAATGGTTTCCCATTCGACTTCAACGCATGTGTGGGTAAATTACCTATAAAATGCTCCCTTCTTCATCCTACCCCATTATAATAAAAAAAACATTTTAAATTTCGATGGTCGAGTAAAATAATGGATTAAGCTAAAAAATAAATGATTCAAAATTATCAGATACGAGTATATGTATACTCCACTAACGGTAGGAATTACTCTCTGAAAGGTGTTTTTACTTACCAATATACTACTATATAATAGATTTCTGGTAGGGAAAAAGGCCTTTCAGAACACTATTCCTACGGTGAACGGAATAGCCCGAAAAGGTAAGTAGAAGTTATAGGTTTAGAAGTAACGCTATTAGTTGGAGAGATATGATCAAAAGTGGACATTTCTACTCAAGTGAAATACATTTAGAGTAATTTTAATGGAAAAACGAAAACAGAAATTCTGTTTGTAATTTTACACAATGCCTAGCTACAAAATTTAATCTAAGTCGTTAGAGAGGATTTAAAGTAAATATATTTGATCTCTTTTTGATGTTCAGTAAGCTAGCCTTAATTTTAGTTTTGGGCATCTAATTACAAAAATACCTCGGGGAATCCTTATTAAAAACACACGATACCAAGCTTTATCCAAATTGGCGAGGGAGTTTTAACTCTAAATCAAGATACAGATAGACGACAAAAGGCATCGTTAAAACCACTTTTAAAGTGTCAATGTGTCATAAAACGTCAACAATTATCAAAATATAGAGTTAAATTTTTTGCCTATAATCACAATACTTCTCTCTCCAAGGGGTCGAGAGAAAGTACAAATGGGAACAAATATATAATGAATTAAAGTCAGATGAAAGGAAACAGGGAGGAGGGTACTTGTGCATATCGTAGCCACGTGAATTTTGACTAACGGATATATAATATAATAGGTACCCAGCCAAATTTTAAGATAAAATTTGTGCCTGGAATTTAAAAGTCAAAGTATTTTATATAAACTATATATTTACTTAAAAGTATCTTGTAAGATGTGCAAAAATACTTTTTCAATTTAATAAAGCGTCACTAATAATAATAAAACCTCGTTAAATAGCTTCTAAAATAATGATACATCAACTGCTGAAAAATGTTCGAGAGCTTCAACCAATTCTTACTTAAGAAACTTCACTAAATACCCATAGGGTTTAAACTATTTAACAACTGTAGCCCCCTCCATCACTCCCAAATTAAAAAATATAATGCGTCTCTGAGTGAAATAAGTTAATATTAAAATAATAATCATGGTAAAATTTATGTACTACTTACATTTTAACTAAACAATACGTAAACAAATGCAATTTGATTTATTTTTATTATTAGCACTGGGTCTTACTACCCGTTTGGGTTGTACGCACTTACGCTAATGTGTAGTGGTAGGGTGATTGTGAGATTAAATGAAGGACCTACAGTTTAACGTGGAATCCGAACCACGGTAGAACCACGGTGGAGGTCTGGCATTCCCCACATTCACAAGATGTCTTGTCAGAGGTGAAGGAAGGGTTTGGTAATCAGATAAATCTGCTCCGGGACCAAGGATTGAACCCCGGACCCCCAGCATAAGTCCGATACCTTACCCCTAGACCACCAGGTCACCCTAAATTTGATTTAAAGTAATAAATAAAATTGTTTTCTAAATAATGGTCAGGCGTACTGAGGGTGGTATTTCATAAATGTTTTTCGACTCTTCTCTCACGTCAATGCGGGTGCACACCCTTTTAAATTAGACCTTTCTCGTCCCTAACCCTTTAGCGTAATTAGTACACCTGTGTTATATCCTGAAAGGGGGGTGAGACAAGGAGACAAAACACAATTACGCTTATGGGGTAGGAAAAAGGAAGGTACACCTTAGAAGAAATGAACCCTCATTGGCTTGGTGAAAGAGTGGTGAACAATTTATTATAACCACGCTCAGTACATGCGCACGTGATCCGGGTCTGCACTTCACTGTAACCGCCAAACTAGATTTGATTAGACTTTCATTTATTTCGGCTTGGTGACCTGGCGGTCTAGGGGTAAGGTGTCAGACTTCTGTGCTGGCGGCCGGGGTTCAATCCTCGGTCCCGGCACAGATTTTTCTGATTACCAAACCCTTCCTTCACCTCTGACAAGAGATCTTGTGAATGTGAGGAATGCCACGCCTCCACCGTGGTTTGGATTCCACGTCAAACTGTAGGTCCTCCATTTCCTCTCACATTCACACTACCATTACACATTAGCGTAAGTGCGTATAACCCGAACGGTTAGTAAGACGCGGTGCTAATATTAATAATAATAATTATTATTATTATTTCGGCTTGCCCACCAATTTGAGTTCATTATTATTGCAAGTGTTTATTAAACAACAAATTAATTTAGTATTCAAATGGGTGGGTCAACCACCTTAATTTAAACCCGTGGCTTGTGGATACTATAAATGAGCTCCGAAGATAATATCAAGGAGAAGTGAGAGGACAAACCTTGTGGTGTAGATATTTGGCGGGTCGGAGATTGGGGAAGATGAAAAACCTGTCTTGAATTATTTCTTTATGAATATCAGGAATTATCCAGGTACGATTGTACACTCACCTAGCCTAGTTTAAGGTTAACAGGGAGGTTGGGATTATTTTTTTAGCACCACGTCTTACTACCCATTTTGTTATAAACCTCAAAACTTATTAGGCTAGTGGTTTTAGGGATGAGGAAGGTTAAATTTATTGGACATGTACCCGAATCTTCGAGGAGAGTGAGTGGATAACCAATTTGGGTCAACCACCTTCAGTACACCCGAACCAAATTCAAACCTCGATCTAACCATCATCCACAGTCTATTCACTGCGAGTGTAGCACGTAATACCACGCAGCCATCAATGCGCTTGGGATTCTTTTTAACTAATATTTTATTTTAATATATATTTAAAGATTAATAATTGTACTGTTATTAATCTATTCAACTCTTTTAAAACCTTATATTCTTGGGAGCACCGATACTTTCACAACTCCATAATCATATTTTAACTATTATGTATATCAGAATATTTAATATTTGTGGAAGAATTTTACCACATATTCCTAATAAATAAGTGTGTGATTGCATGAATAATATCAACTTCTATTTTATTTATTTTTGCCTATTTGTAATTAAAAAACTTTTAAAATATTAACTTTCTACCCTATTAATCAATTTTAATTTTGATTAATATTTATCATCATTTGACACAAAAACTGCAAACAAAATATGTAGCTTTGTGCAATTATTTAAATAATATATATTCTTTTATAAAAATTAATCAAAGTACACACGTTAAAATATGTCACTGAAGCTCATTAAGTTTCAAATTCCTTTTCAACATTAGACGGCAAATGATTTCAGCCGTATCAAATAGGAGTACCTTTTAGTACACACACGTATTGTCATAAGCAAATGAGTTGTTACGGAGCGTACGCAACCCAACACCCCAACTCTGTCAGCTTTGATCAACTTCTGATGTGAGAACTAATTACAAGCTATTTTGAACTTAGATGAAGGCAGTGATTCGGTTTTAATCTAACTCTACAGTCTACAAACACAACACACAAGTTTCGGCCCTTTCTCCTTTCACCTTATTTTCAAACTAAAAAAAAAATTCAAATTTTCTCAACCATTCATATTTTCATTATATTTTCCTATCTCGAAATCGTTATCTTTATCGTTCGACACTTTAGCTCGGTCAGTAGCGTGATTGACTTATTGAGCTTAAGGTATTGGGTTCGATTCCAAACATGGCTGAAAAACTCATCATCGTTGAAATGTGGGTTTAACTTTTTACAGTGAATAATTAACGGCCGGGGTCTGGCTGTTGTGTCTATTCTAGATTTAAGTTAGTTTATAAGTCGTGTGCTGATATAATCGATCAGTGGTTCAAAAGTTTCACATTAAATACCTCAATATTGCGTGTCTGAGCTACATCATCCATAGCATAGTAGTGGAAAGATTAGCAAGTAATAATGTACCGTTGCCCAGGGGACGCCCGAATGAACTAATCGTGCATCCTTTCCGTGTCCCGATGAGATGAGGTGATGGTGATAGTGAGTATGGGAAGTGTGGAACAAGCGGAAACTCCGAAACCTAACTTAAACCTAACCAACAAAAACCCTGGTGACCGTTGAGGTAATTATCCTATCGGGAAAATGACGTGTTACCAGCTGGGAATCGAACCCGCAACCATTAGGTTCGTAGCCACATGCACGGACCACCACAGAGCCGGTTAATACTTCAAATAAAAGAAGATTAATATCTTCATCACTAATTTATTATTCCATTTAGCTTGCTAGTGACGTTTTCTGTAATTTTATTTAGCATTCTGTATTAATTTTAATATATTTTTAATATTATAGAATCTTCTTCGGTGGCCTCATGGTTTGAGGCGTCAATCTCGTATCCCGGCTGGGTTTACTAAGGTTTTTCAAATGATTTTTCCCTCTCCCTCCACGCAAATGAGGGTACACTCCCTCTAAATTCAACATACATCGCCCCTAACTCATTAGTATTATCAAAACATATGGGAATAACCCGAATTGGTAGTAAGATGGAGTGCTAAAAAACTTATTATAATAAGTTTACCCAGCCAATTCTTATATGCAATCTAGAGCTTAATTTATCTTTTATTATAATTCCTCATTGCGTTCTCTTTCTTTCAATTACTCTGACATTATTCAGTCACCAAACTTTTCTTTGTTTGTTGGTATTGTTTATCACTTCCACTTTTATTTCTTTTGACATCTTCAAATCCTTTCACTATCTTTATTATTCACCCTCGTATTAAAATGAATAATCATTTTAGTATATTTTAATTCTCTTTATGTCTTACACTTAAAAGTTCTATTATAATTTACACATATTTATTTTAATTTTTACGCGTTCTTTCACTTTAATTTTGAAATCTCTTAATTGAACATTCTTTTCAGTTTTCACCTACTCGTATCGTATTGGTTATGTAGCTATTCAATTGATGTTAAATTTTGGAAGGTGAAATTATATTATCTAATTAATTTATATAAAAAACTCAGCTTAAATATTTTCTATTATAGTGATAGTAGTATTAGCTGGAATAACAAAAAGAGCTTAAATTCCTATTTCTTCTTGACTTCTGCTGCACTAGCTGCTCCTAATCCAATGTCTGCTTTAGTTCATTCTTTTACATTAGTAACTACTGGTGTCTATTTATTAATATGATTTAGTTCATCTTTGATAATAAGAAACATTATCAATCGCTCTTATTTTTACATTTTTTATTTCAATCTTAATTTTAATTTATTTTTTTATTTGAGGTATCTAACGTGCACTTTCAGAAACGACTGATTATATCATCACTTGACTTATAAACTAATATAAATCTAGAAAAAACACACAGGCCCATGGCTGTAAATTCATCAAAGTGAAAGTATAAAACCACGTTTCGACATTGATAAACCTTTTGATCGTGTCGGGAACCAAATCCGGAGCACTTAGCTCAGTAGGCAGACAGACTACAGACTGAGGCAAGGGGTTGGAACTTTCTTTTCGTCCAACCAATTTTAAAATCTCTTTTAATGTACGAGTTAAATTTAATCATGAATCAATTCATTCATTTATATATTGATATCAAAGTTCAATAATTCAGGTAAAAAAGTAAAACATTTATATCACCCAAAAAAAGGCAATTTTAAAATTAAGAGAGATTAAGGATATTATGTTCAAATATGTTTATCTTGAATATTTTTACAGTTCGCCAGATGTTTCATTGCTTTACTGAATGATTTTCATTGATTGCCTTTTAAATACAAATGAAATCCAATCATTAACACATTGGTCGAATAGTTATCATTAAGTGTTTATTTTCGGCATGATATAATCAGAATTTTTAGATCATAATACAGTGTTTAATACACAGAGAAAAGTCATATATTGCTGATTATTTAATTGTTTTTTCATAAAAAAGAAACACATATTTAGAAATCTAACCTGGATCCAAAATATAACTCGTCAGAGAGGTAAAACATAAAAATTAAAATAATAATTTTTAGTTTAAATGTATATTATAATGATACTATTAGTTGTAAATATATTTATAAGAGAAGAGTTCTTTTTATCTCAAATATCTATCGTTTTGAAGTAAATAGATAGAAATTAATTCACAGATATTATAGTAGCATTATTTTTACTGTCCTCGGAGTCTTATTCTCGTATGGGGAAGGAGGGAAGGGACAGAGGGAATAAAGTAGAGAGATAAAATTTGTGAGAGAGATTGATAAATAAATAGAGAAAGTGTGTAAATGGAGAGGAAACAAGTGAGAGAGTGAAAAACAATTACGAAAAAAATCCTTCTATCTACACACTTCCAGGGTTTAAACCTCAACATCCCCCTTACCATTCAAATCAGAGAAAACAAGAATGAGATATTCGTCCACGTGCTGACCGACGAGAGTTGTAAATAAATAAAATTAAAATATAAGCCTATGGAAAATTTAGAATGATATACATGAAGAAAATAATAAAAACAGATATAGTAATATTTTGATAAATAGATGAGTTTTTACCAAGCAGAACATTTAACTTTTAAAAAAATTCATTTAAATTTTAAAACTATTAGTAGTGTAGTTATTTTTTTTAAACTTATGGCATATTTGACCGTTTGAGATGCAATATCTAGTTCGTAGACTTTTAGCCGCTTTTTAGGGTATACCTTGAAGGTTGATGATGGCTATGAAGATGCGGAGCCAGTGTAAATATTAAACCTAGGTTAAGCCTAGCTAACCATACCATGGTGACCATAGGAATAGCTCCACTTTCGTGAAAAATACCTATGGTACCACAGGGAATTGAATCTGATACCTTTAGATCTGTAACCATAGGCGCTGACCATTAGGGAAGAGGCTGGTCATAGTAAGTTTATTTAGAGCTTTATTTAAACTAATTAGTATTTTTAATTTTAATTTTCAGTTATTTTTACAAAAATCATAATTTAAATAATACTTACAAATGTCTACTCATACAAATTATCATATAATGTAATATTATAATTGATATAAAATATAGTATTTTTACTCGAGATTTAGATGATTTTTATATTTTATGCTAAAAGTTTGGCCCTAACTTTTGGACAAGATAAATATTTTAAGTGCAAATTTATGGGCTTATATCACAAGTTATTGTTGTGAGTGAAAAGTGAAACATTTTAAAAATCATACCAAGCAAAGCTTGTGTTTTAAAAACTTTTAGATATTGACATATTCCTTTATGTTCAATTAATTAGTAAAGAAATAACGTTATATCTCGTGTATTCGATGATCTATGAAGTAATAAAATTGACTAATTATTCCACATTTTATAGAATCATAAATTACTCTCACAATAAAATGGATTTCCAGTCACTGGAAGGCTGAGGATTGAATTTAATTAAGTACTTTGGCATTTTTTCCTAAATGGTTACCTCCTCTCCCTCCATGAAAAAGCGCGCACATTTTCTCTAAATAGTACCTTCAGCATCCCTAACCTAATATTGTCACTATTAGCATTGGTGGTTTCAACTCTTGCAATAGACTAGACTGCCGAAGACGGGTAGATCGTGATTCGATCCCAGTCGGGTGTAATGTGGGTGGTTTTTCCTAAATGTTTTTCCACTCTCTCTACTCACGCAAAGAGGGTATAATTTATTTATATTAAACCTTCCCCATTTTTAATCCATTAGCGTTATTAGTACATAAGCGTATAGCCCGAAAGTGTAGTAAAACGAGGTGCTAAACAATTTGTGTAAATAAATGCAGATAATGCAAGCAGGTAGTATGAAGAGATACCAAAAAAAGACCAAGAGAAATAAATCCAGAGCTTAAATGTATTAATAAAAAAGTAAAATTAATACAAACGTGACAGAAACGCATAACTGCTCAATATTGTTCTAATATTTGGAACTAAACTTGTTGAAACACTGGCAAATAAATACGCTCAACAATCATTTAAGCTAAGTAAATATAACTCTAGGTTTTTGGAAGTATACATACATTTATTCGTGACTTAAAATACCTAATTTTAAAAAGTATTTTAAAATGTTTTAGAAGAAAGATAACACACCAGCCGTTATCGCCTTCCAACTACAACAACCGGGTCAAAAGATATTGGAGGATTATCCATCCAAGTTACGAACAAACTTTAAGCTGCTTTGATTTTGGTATTATAAAGAAACCTATGCTTCTCACTTTAACATAGACATAATCCTTTTGAAGTTAAATCCAATTAAATTTCCCTCTGGTTCTCATTCCTAAAACACATGCCAACACTAAACAGGAAATTTCTTCGGATTAAAATAGAGTATGTTAATGTTATTAACTTGATTAAGATAACATGAAAATAATTTTTTCTATCAACACAAGGTTTAATTAATTTTTTTTTGAAAAGAAAGTTCTATATAAATAAACTATTAAAATATATACGTTTGAAAGTCTAATTTGGAATGCATTTGGCTGTATTCTAACTATGTTTCGAAATAATTTGTTTTAGCTAATTATTTAGTGAAAATAAATAAATATTTTAATTTGTTTATCACTTGTTACAAAATTTAATTTTCTAAAGGTTGGAAGTTCAATTAAAAATGATATTATATTATCGCACACATAAGTAGATTTATAGTTATTCAGATTAATTAATGAGGATGAGTAATATTATTAATTAGCACCACGTCTTACTAGCCGTTCAGGTTATACGCTCTAAGTACTAATCACGCTAATTGATTGGGAATTGGGAAGGTTGAATTAGAGGAAGTGAACCCGCATTTGCGTGGAGGGAGAGTGGAAAAGCATTTAGGAAAACCACCCACAGTTCACCCGACCGAGATTTGAACCTCGTTCTCCCCGTCCTCGAAGGTCGAGCTCAACACAAATAACGCGTTAGCCAACTACGCCACCGAGGCGGGTGAGAATGAGTATAGATGAACTTAAGTAAACTCGCGACAGGATGAATGTGTAGTGATGAAGAGGTCAGGGATTGAGTCTCGACTGTGTGTAGCATGGTGTTAATTTCTCTCGAACCCTCGGAGCGAGATTTATTGTAATCATCAAAAAATCCAACTCGAAATTTATATCAATATCGAGGTTTCATGACGACCTGATATCTAGAAAATTGTTTTCACTATGCCATATGTCTGAGTCTGTATCTTGGACTAGAGACGAAACCATTTTACTGATCGGGCTAAAGCTTGGTATCTAGGGTTTTCATAAGGGTACTCCAAGGAATTTTTTAATAATCATAATATTAGCACCACGTCTTACTAGCCGTTCGGGTTATACGCTCTTAAGTACTAATTACGCTAATGGATTAGGAATTGGGAAGGTTGAATTAGAGAAAGTGAACCCGCATTTGTGTGGAGGGAGAGTGGAAAAGCATATAGGAAAAAATACCCGAAGTTCCCCCGACCGACATTCGAACCTCGACCTCCCCGTCCTCGAAGGTCGAGATCAACACGACAAGCCCGTTAGCCAACTACGCCACCGAGGCAGGTAGGAATTTTTTAAATTATATATCTAACCATAGAGTTAAGGGTAGTTTACTGAAGGAATAAACAAACCAAAAATATTTCCTCAAAATCTGTTCTTTCAATTTTTATATTTTTTTTATCTGGCCATTGTTTAGCATTAAAAACCAAATGGATATTCTAGTTTTACCATTAAAATAACTTTAAAGGCACTTTATAAAAGCGAAAATTTCCTATTTTGATATCTCCGCAACTATTAGAGATAATAAATAACTTAGCACTGTGTTATTTTTATGACTACTACTATTATTAGCACCGCGTCCTACTAACCGTTCGGGTAATACGCAATTATCACTGTAAAGTGGTAGTAATTTAAAAAAATATATTAAGTTTAAAGTGTACTTTTATAAAATTAGGTTTCTGAGCAATATACGAATACATATTTTTACTATGGACTACCTTCAAATGTGAAATTTAATGCGTTAATCTTTAGTTTACAGATGTTCCCCTTTTCTCAATGTGTTTATAACAATATATTATTTCATCTACTTTCTTTGGTGGAGTGCTTATGCAACAATGTATAGTGCTTTGATTCACCAATATCATGAGTTTCTAGATTTTATATTCAGATTTTAAGATGAAAAAGAAAGAATGCTTGTTAGGTGCACAACACCATTTATTTTTGCGTGTTTGGTTCTTTTTTTTCTATCATCCCTTCCCAACAATCTCGTCTTAGACTATGTTATTAGTGATGGGGAGGTCAGGGTTGAACAATGGGTGAGTGTGCTAAAAGCTTTTTTTAAGTGCTTTCCATCTCTATCTCTCTCCATGCAATGTAAATACATTTCCTCTAAATTATATCTACTTATCCCTACCTGATTAGTGTAGTATATGCTGACAGAATATTACGAATAGTAAAATGGTATAAAAACAAAAAAAAAACTTTTTTTTATATATTTTTAGATGAACCCTATTGTACAATAAAAAATTCCTTAAATAATTTGAGTTTTATGACCGTGTATCAACTTTACAGCAGGCAGACCTACCCATAAATCCCTGCCTATTTCCTATTCAAAATTCAATATAGGTTTTGGTTTAAAAGAATATATAATGGAAAGTTACTTTTATTGGTGTGTGCGGTAGCCAACCCTAAATACAATACTACCGCGGCACCGAAGGGACTTGGTTGGGATGGACCCCGAGTGGTAGGAGTTGGAATGGGTGGTTCGTGGGGGTACATCTCGCGTGACGAGGGAGCAGGCACAATAGCGGGACTCGCAAACCTTCCTCTAGACCCGCGATCGACCCTCTCGCGGGGGTGATTCACCAGATCACATTTTATTCCATCGTTGCTAGATACCGACCCCCATGCTCTCAGCATAGTTACAAAACACTAAAAGTGTTATTCTATCACCTAAACTTGCTGATCTCGATATTCCACCGGCCAGGAGGGTCCATCGGACGCACCGTGCTCGCTCATCAACAGGATGCAAGCTATATGAGATATATACTATTCTCAAAAGGAAGGCAACCCAATACTCTTGACTTCCAAGGAAATGTACAAGCGTGGGTTAACCTCTTGCTAGAATAAACCTTAAAATAATCGTGCACTTACAATAAAATAATTAATACTGTATCCTCAACATATATCTAGCATATTGAATATATTTAATATGAGATCATTTCTAATAATTATAAATAGCTTACCCAGTTTTATTATTATTTAGCAACGTATGTATGCACTAAAAAAAAGGCTTATGTAATTATAAAGCAATTTTAGGTGTGTTTATATTTTTACTTCGTTAAATTTGTTTATTAACAATATTTATTGTAGAGTAAATGTGTATGTTTAGAAATGGAGCTAGCAAGATCTGAGTACTATCACCTAAATATTATGTTTACTCTCACCTGTGAATATAGCGTCCAAGGCACCTAGCTTAATATACGATAAAGTTTGGGAACTTAACGTTAACGTTAACATTAACATTAACATTAACGTTAACGTTAACATTAACATTAACATTAACATTAACATTAACATTAACATTAACATTAACATTAACATTAACATTAACATTAACATTAACATT
>CABFVX010005038.1:0-13655 GCA_902151425.1 Timema shepardi
ATTGTACATGTATATTGATGTATGATAGTTGTACCCTTAAGTGTAAATATATATATAATTTGTAAATAGTAAAACACGCTACATATTTTTAAAATTTATTTTAAAGCATATCTTTTTCCCCCAGATGCACGATTTAGATGATTTTCTTTTTAATTCGGTTAAATATGCATTTAAATTTTTCTAGAATATTTATATACAATAAAACTTTGTTGATCCAAACTAATTGGGATCAAAGCTTGGTCGGATTAGTGAAAATTTGGATTAAGCAGGTAATACAGCAATACATTATTTTCACAAATGTTAAATCACAGGTGAATGGGTTTGATCAATAATAATAATAATAATAATAATATTTAGCACCGCGTCTTACTACCCGTTCGGGTTATACGCTTTAAGTACTAATAACGCTAATGGATTGGGAATTGGGAAGGTTGAATTAGAGGAAGTGAACCCGCATTTGCGTGTAGGGAGGGTGGAAAACCATTTCACCCGACCTAGATTCGAACCTCGATCTCCCCGTCCTCGGCGGTCGAGCTCAACACGACTCGCGCGTTAGCCACCTACGCCACCGAGGCGGGTGATTTGATCAAATTTTAATTCATTTAACTGATGTATAACAAGTGATATGTAGTGTAATTATTTTTAACCACAGGAAGACACATTGTGATGACTAAAAGGTGTAAATATTATACTTTTTTTTTATCGGATATCACTGTTTCTTACGATTCTCTTTTAACTTTGAGCTTGTTAAACAATAAAATGTGTTTCATTCTACTTAGTTTTTTCCCCCAGTTTATCAAAAAGTGTGTTCCGATTATCTCGAATTTCAGACTATTGGGGTTCTTCTAACTAACGGGGTTTTACTGTATCTCGGACATTTATGTATATTTGTTGTGAATTCATATGGTTAGGTAGTGATTTTGGAAACTAAATGACCTAAACAATACAAATTGTCGACTCACCTGGCTTGTGGGAAGAATCCACCAGTGTAACACTGTTCTCCATCACTGACAAGATCTGACTGCTGCAGCCCCCTGAAGAGTTTGTCATATCACCGCCGCCCATCTTGCTGGCACCTCCATCGTCAAACGTCAGTCCTGGCTGGTCAGCGATCTCATCATCGATCAAGAAGTCCCTGCCTTCTGATAGCGACAGTGAGTTGGAGGCGTTTGTCGGCGTCCCGGGACTGTCGGGACTGAGGGTGTTCCCAGTACCGGTGGGTTGGGCAGCCGACTCCCCCGCCCCGCACACGCCAGTCTCGGACGAACCGGTCCCTTGGTTGTCTTTCGGTAGGCTAATAAGAGCATCCTGGTTAGAGAGCACATCAGAAGCAATGCTAGTTGGAGGGCTGCTACTGAAAACACTGTCCACAGGAGACCTCTCATCTTCTATGAGATCAGGTGCAGATGCCGCTATTGCGGCAAACCGCGAGTCCTCGATGGTCAACACGACCGGTCTAGGTAGTTTCTGACCATTAATTGGCTGCACGTTTTCAAGGGAAGATGTAACACTATAGGGGCTTTCATCGCCAGAACTGGTGTACCCTTCCGCCATGGCTTCCCCGTGCCCCCAATCTTCTTCCTCGATGCTCCTCGGAGGACTCAGATTCTTGTGTGTGCTAGACTTCTCATTGTTCGATCGGTCCCTGAACATTTTTTCTTCGTCCTCCTCCCCTCCTAGACCTTCGTCTTCTCGACTCTCGTCGGAGGAAGTAGCGATCGAGGAACTTCTTTCACTTAAATTGTTTTCCCTAAGAGCGGGGAAGTTTCTCTGTAACTGTTGAGACCTCTCTCTTACAAGACCAGTATTTTGATTGGTTTTAGTAGTTGGTATCGAGATTAGAGATATTTCTGTGATTACGTTGGGATCTTCGGCAGATTCGTCATCTTTAAGATCCCTGACGTCAAAATATTGTCCTTTAACAATTGTACCTAAAATCCTTCTCGGTGCGATATGACGGTTTCTTCGGTAGCCGAATGTTGGACTGCTGTCCAACAGTTCGATACCGTGTAGAGTATCAGTTTCTCCATTACAACCCGCTCCGCTTTGATGGCTACCCACCCCAGAGTCGCCATTCAAAGAACCTTCCTTTGATGAAGATTCTTCCCCCGCAGAACAGCTGGAAACTTTTTTGGTGTTGTTGGCAACAGTTTTCGCCACCTTGCTGTTTGTATCTGCCTCCACAGAAGTTAATCTCACTGGAAACTGTGGCCTTGGTAAACTACTCGTCTGAAGTGTGAATTTCGTGGCGTTGGGATGATTCGTCGGCTGTGGAATGTAATTTCGGACGAGGTTGTTATTTTTAAGGTGGCCGACACTGCTCGACCCATTACTAACGACAGAATTGGCGGAACCTTTCATGTTAAGATTTGCTGACGCGACTAACTTCCCTCCCCCCTTGGCTCTTTCTTTGTTGAGGTTGACAGAGTTCTTGTATTCGTCATTTTTGAAGTTTGTCGGATGCGATATGGTCACCGCGGGGTTGCAGTTGATGTCCGACACCTTGTTGGTGGCCGGCGGAGCCGAGGGCGTCCGGAAACCAAAGCGGTTGGCTGCAGGGCCGGCATCCCTTCGAGGGCGAGAGGGCCGCGGAGTCGAGGGTAGAGGGTCGCCGCGGGGACTGTCTTTGTTGGTTATGTTGTCCGAGTGATCCGGCGAGGGCGAGACGGCCAGCGACGGGTTGGCCGACGCCGGACGCCGTTTGAAGCCGAATAGAGTGGCCTGACCACGCGTGTATGGCGTGGCACGCTTTGTGCAACCTTTCGTCTCGTTCTGAAAAATAAAGCAAAGCACTAAGAGATTGAGTGATATGGTAAAAGGAAATAATGAATCATATTAGATATATACAATATATGTTCTTAAGTTATTTAGTGTGAGGTGACCTGGCGGTCTAGGGATAAGGTGTCGGACTTCTGTGCTGGGGGTCCGGGGTTCAATCCTCAGTCCTGGCACAGATTTATCTGATTACCAAACCCTTCCTTCACCTCTGACAAGACATCTTGTGAATGTGGGGAATGCCGGGCCCCCACCGTGGTTCGGATCCCACGTTAAACTGTAGGTCCTCCATTTCATCTCACAATCACCCTACCATTACACATTAGCGTAAGTGCGTATAACCCAAACGGGTAGTAAGACGCGGTGTTAATAATAATAATAATAATAATAATAATAATAATAATATTTAGTGTGAATCTAATAAGTGTATAGTAGAGCGGGGATTAGGAAGGTTATATTTAGAAGAGTGAAAAACCATTTTGAAAAAACTCTCTACATTCGAAACCTCAAACTCTCTGTCATCGGTAGTCTAATCCAATGCAAGAATAGCGCGTTAGACCATGCGGCCACCAAAACGAGTAACATTAAAAGTGAATAAAAAGTGGTAGGCTCAGCCTTAAACAATAAAAAAATATTTAACCACAATTTAAATATTTTAAATTTAATTTTGCCTAATTTTAACAAGTTACTTATAATAGTTTCTCATAGTTCAAGATAAAATAAATGTATTCAAGTGACTGGCATAGTGTTATACTCTTAGGGCCAGTTTCTTAGTCAAATTTAGTACGCCTCAAGTGCGGCGCTACACTAAGTTCATGACGACACCTACCTAAACCAGAATGGAATGGGCCAGTTTCCTATGCAAGAACGGCCCATTCCATTCGAGTTTAGGTAGGTGTCGTCATGTACTTAGTATAGCGCCGCACTTGAGGCGTACTAAATTTGACTATGAAACTGGCCCTTACCCTGAAAGGTATCAAGCGTACCTTGAAGTGTTCTACTATGGAGAAGGCTATAAGATAAGGTCATACTGTAATCTGTAACGTTAAGAACTGCTATATTTTAAATTAAACATAATGTACACCTCAATTTAATTATTGATGTCGTTCACATTTTTTTAAAAAATGTGTGAGGAGGAAAATTTGTCTGAGAAAATTAACTGCTTAGCTCTGGTTCACACACACATTAAATGAGTCTGAAGCACAAGAATAAAATAATAAGAGTTTGTAATTTAAATATATTTAGAGTGCATATGTTCAAATTTGACTCTAAGTACAAAAAATGAAACATACCCTCGGCTTCGTATGCTAGTTATAATAATACTATTTAGCACCGCGTCTTACTATCCGTTCGGGTTATACGCTTTAAGTGCTAATTACGCTAATGGATTAGGAATTGTAAAGTTTGAACTAGAGGAAGTGAACCCGCATTTGCGTGGAAGGATAGTAGAAAACCATCTAGAAAAACCTGCCCCATTTCACCCGACCGAGATTCGAACCTCGATCTCCCCGTCCTCAGCGGTCGAGCTCAACACGGCTAGCGCGTTAGCCAACTACGCCACCAGAGGCGGGTCGTATGCTAGTTAAACGTTTGTTAAGCCACTAGTGTATTAGTATTGACATGACATATTGTAATGCATAATCGTACAATGTGTAAACAACAATTTATCAATGAACACGTAATTCACCTCGAATATAGAATCAAGGAAGTGACACTTTAACTAGAAAAGAGCCGTGGAAAATATTTCACCAAGCTAAGTTTGTTTTGAAATCACAAATTAATAAACCTTTCAATAAATTTACAAGCATCTCCTTGTTATAATAATTAATTAAGGATGACATATGTTTATTGTAATAATTACACTTGTTAATTGAATGTGTCCTGTGGATAGTGATTAAAAGACACAAATGTATATTAAACGAAACTATAACACAACGTTGTTATTTGATGAAACTTATAAATGAAACTATAACACAACGTTGTTATTTGATAAAACTTATAAATGAAAGTAACTGGCTGTCACTTTCTATAATCATAGCTGACCTGCCTGCTTCACTGAAGCTCAGTCGGCCATGAGACACCCCCCCACCTGCTGTTAATTATACAAGAGGGCACCAACTCGCTGATGACAATTTTCTAACTATATCCACACTATCCAGCAACTCACATGATGTAATTGACGGAACAATATTCAAGGCCGTAACCAGCCAATAATTTCGGAGAGGGGGAGGGGGGGCTCTCTGAAGTTTTTTTTTACTACCCGTTCGGGTTATAAGCACTTACGCTAATGTGTAATGGTAGGGTGATTGTGAGATGAAATGGAGGACCTACAGTTTAACAATTCCCCACATTCACAAGATGTCTTGTCAGAGGTGAAGGAAGGGTTTGGTAATCAGATAAATCTGTGCCGGGACCGAGGATTGGACTCCGGCCGCCAGAACAGAAGTCCGACACCTTACCCCTAGACCGTCAGGTCACCAATCAGTTTCTAACAGTTTAAAGCAACAATAAAATAGCAAATCGAATTGCATCAAAAAAACGGTCCGTTTATTTTAAATTAAATACAATGATAAGTAAATCCATCATTAAAAACCAGGTATACACTACCCTGAACTACTTTAACCTTTCCCCAAATGAAACTTGACACCCTTCTGCAATGAGGATTCCTTATTAGCACACTTCACCTGTTCATTAGAATAACATGTGTTCATTAGTAAAGCCAAGACCTGTGCGAGCAGTCTCTCTCTCACACACACACACTGCTTCAGTGGCCACATAGTCCACTACCCATTCGGGTTATACGCTTATATACTAATTACGCTGATGGTTTTAGGGATAAGGAAGGTTATATTTATAAGAAGTGTACCATCATTTGCGTAGAGGGAGAGAAGAAGATAATTTTGGAAAAAACTGTAAAATGCTCGCCTCAGTATCTGATGTTTGTGGGTTCAAACCCAGGTGAGGTCAACAGATTTTTCTTGAGCGATACAAATATGTAGCACAACTCCCTTCGGAGGGGAAGTAAAGCCGTCTGTCCCATGTCGATTATGGGCATGTAAAAGAACCCTGGAAAGGTACGGGAAAATACCTTTCCCGGCAAAACTGGTAGGCTCTTTCCCTCTTGCTCATAGAAATGCTCGTGTTCTGATTTAATCAGTCGGTTCAGAAAGTGCACGTTAAATACTTCAATTAAATAAATAAAAATAGTGAAAAGCTATATTGAGAGGAAAATAATGGATGAGCAATACTTGGGGTTTTGTGAAACAATGAATGAAAATTTCCCATGAAACATGACCTACCAATGGCAGCATGACAAAGGTAAGGGATAGAGAGGGTTATCATTAGGTCACGGTAGTATGACACGTCAGTCAACAAGTTTACATCTTGTACAAAGACACAACAAATCTATTGTACCTTTAAATTATGTTTACAATTTGTATCACGGCTGAGATTTAACATATGTAAAGAGATTTCTGTGGGTTATGGAAAAACTTGTGTGCAGAAATGTTCAATGAGTCAATAAAGTATGAAGGGTTGCCTAGCCACTCTTGGCAAGGAGAATTCAATTGGTATGTTTAGCAGCTATGTATGAAGGGTTGCCTAGCCACTATTGGTAAGGAGAATTCAATTGGTATGTTTAGCAGCTATGTATGAAGGGTTGCCTAGCCACTATTGGTAAGGAGAATTCAATTGGTATGTTTAACAGCTATGTATGAAGAGTTGCCTAGCCACTATTGGTAAGGAGAATTCAATTGATATGTTTAGCAGCTATGTATGAAGGGTTACCTAGCCACACTTGGCAAGGAGAATTCAATTAATGCGTTTAGCAGCTATGTATGAAGGTTTGCCTAGCCACACTTGGCCAGGAGAATTCAATTGGTATGTTTAGCAGCTATGTATGAAGGGTTGCCTAGTCACTATTGGCCAGGAGAATTCAATTGGTATGTTTAGCAGCTATGTATGAAGGGTTGCCTAGCCACTATTGGTAAGGAGAATTCAATTGGTATGTTTAAACAGCTATGTATGAAGAGTTGCCTAGCCACTATTGGTAAGGAGAATTCAATTGATATGTTTAGCAGCTATGTATGAAGGGTTACCTAGCCACACTTGGCAAGGAGAATTCAATTAATGCGTTTAGCAGCTATGTATGAAGGTTTGCCTAGCCACACTTGGCCAGGAGAATTCAATTGGTATGTTTAGCAGCTATGTATGAAGGGTTGCCTAGTCACTATTGGCCAGGAGAATTCAATTGGTATGTTTAGCAGCTATGTATGAAGGGTTGCCTAGCCACTATTGGTAAGGAGAATTCAATTGGTATGTTTAGCAGCTATGTATGAAGGGTTGCCTAGCCACTATTGGTAAGGAGAATTCAATTGGTATATTTAGCAGCTATGTATGAAGAGTGGCCTAGCCACTATTGGCAAGGAGAATTCAATCAATGTGTTTAAAAGCTAAGTCTGAAGGGTTGCCTAGCCATTCTTGACAAGGAGAATTCAATCAATGTGTTTAACAGCTATGTATGAATGGTTGCCTAGCCACTATCAATTAGAGTTAATTACATGTAAATTTATTTAATGTAGTCAGGTTGTTTCATGCCACAGCCGCGGTATTAATCTCATACGAAACCTTCTGACCATAAAGGACTTGAAACCTATGTTGGAATGTCTACTGACAAATTGTGCCGACAATCGGAATACAGAAAACTGTCCGAAAACCATAGACGTGTCTCCGACACTTTTCGACAGATGTTAGGCCGGGTTCAAAATCAACTTAACTTTTACTTAACGTAGCGTTCACTTAAGGTTCACTTGACTTAAGAAAACAGATGTGTGATCACGATTTACATAACTTAACGTAACAACTTGAGCCAAACATCAGCATTCTCGAGTATGATCTGTGATTTGTACTAGTTGTACAGTGATGATCTGTGAATGTTTAGTTTTCAATCGAAATAATAAATATATATTATTAAACTTTTTTGATAAAATTAGCTTTCCTATTTTAGTTTAATTATTTTGTTTCAATGTCTGATCACTAGAACTTAGGCTAAAGAGTAAACCTTGGTCATAAAACCAACAAATGAATTACTAAATAGCCCTGTTGACGTCACTCGCATAATGATTGGCTGGCTAGATCACGTGGTACCCTTCCTGTAACGTTCACTTAACGTGAAAGACCTCACAGGACATCTCTTACGTTAAGTTAACTGCATCGTGATAGCTTCTATTAAAAAACACAAGAAGAACCTTTACGTTAAGTTACGTTAAGTTAAGTTAAGTTAAGTTAAGGTTAAGTTGATGCTGACCCTGGCATTACGGTCTTGAATATCTAGTGTATCCTATTGTATTTTAGTATTAATATACAACAACTAAGTATTAATAACAACCCTAAGGAGGCCGCCTATCATATAGATGAAACGCCTTGCAAACGTTCAGAAATTATCCCTTTTTAATTTATAGTTTAAAACAAATAAGTTTATCACCTGTGTGAGCTATACGTACAAGTAATTAAGCTGGTGAGATAAGTATGAAGAAGGTATAACTTGGTAGAAATGTACCAGTATTTTCACAGAGGGAGAAAATAAACAATCTTAGTACACACGGCAGGTACTGAGAAACGCCAAATTAATACTTTAAAAGTTGTGATAATAATATCTACAGTAGCCCCGTGGCTTCTTTGGTGCTGACTAACAGCTGACAGTCAACATTTAGGTATATACCTAAGTTTTGACTGTCAGAAATGACAGATGCTGAACACACGTTTTTTGCAGCTCATATGGTTCGGCGTAGGGATATATAATTTGGTCTGGTAGCTTTTCAAAGCCGTCAGAAGTCAGCTGTGAGCTGTCAGTCAGCACCAAAGAAGCCACTGTAGCCCATCCACTTAGGTGGCCGCGTGCTCTAACGCGCTAATCCCCGAGTAGACTAGACTGCCGATGACAGGGAGATAGAAGTTCGAATCTCGGTCGGGTGTACTTAGGGTGGTTTTTTTTTAAAATAGTTCTCCACTCTCCCTCCATGCAAATGCGGGTATATTTCCTCTGAATATAACCTTCCTAATACCTAAAACCATCAGCGTAATTAGTACATAAGCATACAAACCGAACGGTTAGTAAGAAGCGGCGCTAATAATAATAAGAATTTTTCAAAATAGTTCTCCACTCTCCCTCCATGAAAATGCGGGTATATTTCCTCTGAATATAACCTTCCTAATACCTAAAACCATCAGCGTAATTACTACATAAGCATACAAACCGAACGGTTAGTAAGAAGCGGCGCTAAAGAAGCTATCTACGGGGAGGAGGGGCAAGGGGGGGAAGAGGAGGGAATATGAAGGCGGCACAAGCAAGCACCTGTACTCCGACCGTGAAGAGGAATTATAATTCCAGCCGGGACCGGTGGTAATTACGAGAACATTTCTCATACATCATAGCGGTAACATTCCTGATGAACTGGTTTCCATTTACAGCCGTTCAAGCGCTAAATCAACGGTCATTCAACCACAAGCTAAGAACGAACGGCTTTTTTAAAAAATCGGAGAGATTGTTCTTTTAAGGGCCCAATCTTCAAATGTAATGTTAAAGACATCTTCACTTCTTGTTTGCAGATCTAAGCGTTGATTAAACTTTGGCACTGCGTTTGACAATTTGCAAGGGGGAGAAGAAAAAAAGAGAGACGGTAAAAACATGTTTACGAAATAAGAGAGATTATTTACTTCAGTTAAATTTTGTCTTCTATGCAAAGATATATTTAAATTTTGCAATTAATAATAATATTTAGCACCGCGTCTTACTACCCGTTCGGTTTGTATGCTTATGTACTAATTACTCTAACGGTTTAGGAATCGGTAAGGTTGAATTAAAGGAAGTGAACCCGCATTTGCGTGGAGGTAGAGTGGAAAACCTTTTAGGAAAAAAAACCCTCAGTTCACCCGACCGAGAGTCGAACCTCGATCTCTCCGTCCTCAGCAGTCCCGAGCTCAACACGACAAGCGCGTTAGCCAACTACGCCACCGAGGCGGGTAATTTTGCAATTAAAATCTTTAAAATTAACATAATTTTGTCATTCTTTTTTTCTCTAGGGAAATTCTCTGCCCCCCCCCCCCCCCCACCTTTTTTTTTNNCCCCTGCCCTAGGTTTATAAGGTGCGTGACAAACCTGGTTTATGTAATTATACGCTAATATGTGCCTTATGCCAATCAGTGAGCGCTTGGGAATGAATGTAGTGAGTGAAATGTTGGCAATGTTGGTTGCTGTGTAACCTATCGTATTTATTTTGTTGGTTGTAAGATGCATATAAGCCTTTATTTCCTTGGTGAGCTGGTAACACTTGAACTACGGAAGTCTCACTCGACTTAACCTAAAGTAGAAAGAGGATGCGGTTGGTACCTGACCAAGGACGTTTTCAAGACACTAGCCACTCGTTTGGAACGAGAAATGCAGGGCTTCAAGACTAAACTTGAACATACTAGAAAGAAACTTAATGAATAAGCAGGAAGATGTCGTAATTAAATATAATTAAGTAAATGGAGGAGTTGTTGAATATCTGTCAATGAACACGGCGGCATTACCTAACAAACCTTTTTAAATGACGATAAAAAGTTGTCATTAAATTCAAGAACACCCTCGACCGATAATCAAGAAATTCAAAGTCAAGATGAGATCGATATTTTATTTATTTTGGCAAAATAAAAAAAGGGGTTTGACATAAAAAACTGAAAAAACACTGGCCTTTTCTCGTCCCCTTCTGTCCCACCTTAATAACCCACCTCGGTGGCCAAGTGGTCTAACGCACTACTCTCACAGTAAACTAGATTGCCGATGAATCTCGATCGGGTGTACTTAAGTGGGTTTTTACAAAATGGTTTTCCACTCTCCCGTCATGCAAATGCGTGTACACTTCCTTAAATTTAATCTTCCTAATCCCTAAAATAATTAGCTTTAATTAGTACAGATGCTTTTCAAAAATTGTTTTCCACTCTACTTCCACGCGAATGCGTGTACACTTCCTTGAATATAACCTTCCTAATCCTTAAAACCATTAGTGTAGTTGGTACATAGGCGTATAACCAGAACGGGTAGTAAGACGCGGTGCTAAATAATAATAATAATAATTTTAAAAAAGACTTTAAAACTAAATCCTTAAAATATACACCAACATACACTCAGTCCCACGGCCTTAATTCTTCACTGTGAAGGTGTAAACACTAACGATAAGTTTTTTGGACATGTTGGGAATCAAACCCGGCATTGCCGACTGTGCGCCGTGCATGGATTATTATTATTATTATTATTATTATTATTATTATTAGCACCGCGTCTTACTACCCGTTCGGGTTATACGCACTTACGCTAATGTGTAATGGTAGGATTATTGGGAGATGAAATGGAGGACCTACAGTTTAACGTGGAATCCGAACCACGGTGGAGGCCTGGCATTCCCCACATTCACAAGATGTCTTGTCAGAGGCGAAGGAAGTAAAAAATTATAAAACTGAATAATTTATTTAAGGTTTTTATTTATATGAAGACATGTTGATTTTTTTTTTGCTAATTTTTTTTACAAGCAGAATTCGTATTTTAAAATAACAATTACCTTTTTTTTAAACCTCTGCAACGTATTTTCGTGCTTCGGTAGGTGGACCCCTTGGACAAGATTGTAAAAGTGTATATTGTATAGCAAGTTTACTGTCTCTCGCTTTACAAAGAACAGAGTTGTTTTAATTTTGTTTTTATTTGAGTACAAAGATAAAACCGTCTCTTTAGTAATAAACTTCACCTCTGACAAGACCTCTTGTGAATGTGGGGAATGCCAGGCCTTCACCGTGGTTCGGATCCCACGTTAAACTGTAGGTCCTCACGTTTTATCTCACTCACCCTACCATTACACATTAGCGAAGTGCGTTTAACCCGAACGGGTAGTAAGACGCGGTGATGATGATGATAATAATAATTATTAATATTTTTAAATGGAGATAAAAAGTTGTCATTAAATTCCAGGACTCCCTTGACTGACAGATATTCAAGAAATGTTGATATCGCCACGTGAAGAAAATTAAACTCTATTTTTGTATCGAAGCAATATATGATTTATTTTGGCCCCCACAAAAAAAGTTTTGCTATAAAAACTGGATAAAAGGTGACCTTTTCTCTTGTCCCCTACATCCTCGCTTTAAATAACCCGTGTCACGGCCGATAGACCGGGATATAAGACTATCTTAGAATCATAAATCGCATCCAACCGATGGTGTTTAATTTTGTTGTATTTTTAAATGAAATATCGTAAAGTGGTTTTACTGGTCCAGTTCGCCTTGTCTTTTAATGGGAACTACAGGAAATATGACATAACGTTCATTTCGAAGCTACAGTCCGATTTAGATATAAATATTATAATAATATTTAGCACCGCGTCTTACTACCCGTTCGGGTTATACGCTTTAAGTACTAATTACTCTAATGGATTAAGAATTGGGAAGGTTGAATTAGAGGAAGTGAACCCGCATTTACGTGGAGGGAGAGTGGAAAACCATTTAGGAAAAACCACCCCCAGCTCACCCGACCGAGATTCGAACCTCGATCTCCCCGTCCTCAGCAGTCTAGCTCAACACGAAACTAACGCGTTATCTAACTACGCCATCGAGGCGGGTTGGTAATAAATGTTTACAGCAAAACATGTGTTTGTATTTTCTAAAAGTTCTCTCCTATCAAAGTCCTACTATACGAGGTGTCCTAGTGATGAGATAGGCTTTTAAGGGTGCCGCCTACTTGAGGGGTAAATTACCCTCACCCCTGCAAGTCTGAAGCGTCAAAACAATTGAAACTAACCTTAATTATTTTAGAATATACTGTTGTAACATTATTATTTTTAGCCCCGCGTACCTGTCAGGTTATACGCATTTGTACTAATTAAGCTAATGGGTTAGGGGCGAGGAAGATTGCATTCAGAGGAAGTGTGCCCGCATTTGCTTGGGAGGGAAAGAGGAAAACCAATCTGGACAAGAAACACCCCTCATTACTTTCGACCGGGATTCGACCCACGATATCCATGTATTAGGCAGTATAGTATAACACGGGAATGACGCCTTATATCATGTGGCCACCGAAGCGGGTGAGACACTTTTGAAGAAAAAAAAAATGACTTTGTTGGAGGAAAGCCAGGTCTATGTTTCTCAACATTTACCTTATTCTCTGAACTTGGACATTTCTCACTAGACGTTGTTGAAAATAAACCAATTAAACTGTTTTACATACATTTACAAAATGTTATTATTATTAGCACCGCGTCTTACTACCCGTTCGGGTTATACGCACTTACGCTAATGTGTAATGGTAGGGTGATTGTGAGATGAAATGGAGGACCTACAGTTTAACGTGGGATCCGAACCACGGTGAAGGCCTGGCATTCCCCACATTCACAAGAGGTCTTGTCAGAGGTGAAGGAAGGGTTTGGCAATCAGATAAATCCGTGCCGGGACCGAGGATTGAACCCCGGACGCCATTTAAAAAATCTGTCATCTAATGCCGCTATTTTTTATGACAGATATTAAAGAACTGTTGATACCACATATGAAGAAAATTAAAATCTAGGTTTCTACTGGGGCAATATTTTTATTATGAACAAATAAAAACTTCGAAAAAACACTTTACCTTTCCTCGCTTAGTCCTAGACACGCCAAAGAACATAAAAGCACTAGAAATAACGTGACTAAGAGTGTGACGTCATACTTGTAAGTCGTAAACCGAGTTAAAAAGGCACTTTTCCACGCGGTGTAACCGATCAAACCTTGGTCAGAAAGGTGTGCCGGGGAAACCCCTTGACGCGGCACGCGAAACAAACACTTTAAGGTAGGATGGACTGGATGTCGAGAAAAATATTGTTTTT
>CABFVX010005038.1:26475-42467 GCA_902151425.1 Timema shepardi
GTATAACCCGAACGGGTAGTAAGACGCGGTGCTAATAATAATAATAATAAATTCTAGGTCTAACGAAACAAACACGTCCCTCTCTGTCCCTTAAGGGCCCAACTCACACCCGACTACCCGGGAAATTAGATATACGATTATGTTCTAATTAGAAAATGAATCTACGTGCGGGTGCATTCTTCACTTGAAAACAATTATTAAGTGTATTTTAAACCAATTTTTTATTAATCTTAGTTCATTTTTTAGTTGATTTTTTTTTCAGTTTATTTTAGATTTTTAACGTGCACTTTCCGAACCGACTGATCCAAGAATGTCTATGAGTGAGAGCGATAGGACCTACCAATTTTACCGGGAAAGATATTCTCACATTCCTTCCAGGATTCTTTCACATGTCCACAATCGACACGGGACTGACGACTTTACTTCCCCTCCGAAGGAAATTGTGCTACGGATTTTTATCGCTCAAATAACAATCCGTCAACCCCGGCTGGGTGTGAACCCACGAACATGGAAGTCATGTGACGGGAGCTTTATCCCAAGACCACCGAGGTGGACAAAAATAACACAAACGTTTTTTGGAAATTGTTCACTGCAGAAATAATAGGTACAGTAGCTCCATGACTTCTTTGGTGCTGACTGACAGCTCACAGCTGACCGCTTTGAAAGGTTACCAGACCAAATTATGTATCCCTACGCCGAATCATATGATCTGCAAAAACATGTGTTTAGCAGCTGTCACTTCTGACAGTAAAAATGTAGGTATATACCTAAATGTTGACTGTGAGAAGTCAGTCAGCACCAAAGAAGCCACGGGGCTACTGTGGTTTGTTAAAACTGTAATAGCGTATGTTTGTTTATGCCTTGACAGAAACTACCACAAAGAGGACCTATGCCTGCAAATATCATAAATAAAACTTAAATAAAGACCCCGTGCATTTCTGGGGAAAACCAAAAGGGCAGCGTGTATTAGACGAGGTGGTGGTGGGTGTCCTACAGCCCACGTGACCATGCAGAAGTCTACGCTGGCGCCGCCAACAGTCAACGGGCAGAAGCGCAACCAGGACTGCGAGAGGAAATCAATACAGCGGCAGCTTGAATGGAAGTCCGCAGGGAAAATGAGCCGATAAACCCTCAGGCATCCCCTCATTCAACATTTCACTGTATCAACCCTACATAGACTCTAGTGACCAACACGTTGGGGGCCACGCCTCACGAGAAGGGCAGTAGTGGTCTCGGTAGGCCCAGGTGCAGGTGTTTTTGGGCGTCACATTGTGGTTTGCCCTCTCCTTGTTTATTATTATTATTATTATTACCACGTCTTACTACCCATTTAGGTTATACGCACTTACGCTAATGTGTAATGGTAGGGTGATTGTGAGATGAAATGGAGGACCTACAGTTTAACGTGGGATCCGAAACCACAATGGAGGCCTGGCATTCCCCACACATTCACAAGTTGTGATTAATACACGTCTTGTCAGAGGTGAAGGAAGGGTTTGGTAGTCAGATAAATCCGTGCCGGGACCGAGGATTGAACCCCGGACCCCCAACACAGAAATCTGACACCTTACCTCTAGACCACCAGGTAACCTTTTAAAATAATCGTTTTAAGATTAACAAAATGTCGGTTCTCTACCCGAAAACACTAATGAGGTACAGAGTTATACCTGCACGTGGGTATACGGGTATATTAGCTCATTATATTTCACAAGAAGTGCAAAGCAATCATTATTTCGGCACCACAGGTGTTAAAATACTTTTTTTTATATATAATCCCTGTTTTTTTAAAATTCAAAATGAAATAAATGATCGAATTACTATTAAAGTGTGCAAGCCTCTTCTAAAAATACCGACTGACCCGGCGGTCTAGGGGTAAGGTGTCAAACTTCTGTTCTGGGGGTCCGGGGTTCAATCCTCGGTCCCGGCACAGATTTATCTGATTACCAAACCCCTTCCTTAACCTCAGACAAGACCTGTATTAATCACAACTTGTGAACGTGTGGAATGCCAGGCCTCCACCGTGGTTCGGATCTCACGTTAAACTGTAGGTCTTCCATTTCATCTCACAATCACCCTACCATTACACATTAGCGTAAGTTCGTACAACCCGAACGGGTAGTAAGACGCGGTGCTAATAATAATAATCAAATAACACCAGATACACCTTTGATCTAATAATTTGTTACTGAAAGGGCGTAGTAGTGGTGGGGTTTTTTTTTTATAGGAAGGGTGAGGGTCTAGAGTTAAAGTGAATTCGTGAATCCTTCTGAAAGGAAGTTGGCCCCCTTTATGGAGAAGGCTGCTGGTAATGGCGTCTCTAGCACATGTGCAAGGCATTTGACCGGAAACTGCTTTGATCTAAAGGTAAAGAATTAGTGGATGCCGCCAATCCTTCCCCCTTCCCCCTCCCAGCAGTCTCCTTATGATGTCATCGGTGAATTTTTGCACGTACATTATCAGCATCGGTTGATACACGGTCTCCCGAAAGACTGGACCGCCACTTTAGAATCTGGGCCGGGTGCAGTGAGGAAAAGTGTTTTTTTTTAAATTGTTACAAATGTGGCTTATCACTGAGGTTTTATCATCCTCCCCACACAAATGCGGGTGTCCATCCTTTTAATTAACCTCCTCATACCAACCACACCTCACTCCGTCAGCGAGAAAGTATCAATCGCTGTCGGACCACAGGAGTTTGTGCAGTTTTTGTTAAAATTATGTCTTCTGTTCTGTCCAAGCTTATACTCCCATTCACCCTTCAACCGCAACCACCCAATATAATGTCAATAAGAAAAAAGGGTAAAGAAAAACTATGAAACTGTTTATCTCGAATTAAAGAGGAAAGTTTTCTGTTGTTTCTCAAATATCTTTAGCATTTTCTGTTGTGGGAGTATCAAAAAAATACAGTTTTTTTAAAGAAAGGTTAGATCTATACTTATTATTATTAGCACCGCGTCTTACTACCCGTTCGGGTTGTACGCACTTACGCTAATGTGTATTGGTAGGGTGATAGTGAGATGAAATGGAGGACCTACAGTTTAACGTGGGATCCGAACCACGGTGGTAGACCTGGCATTCCCCACATTCACAAGATGCCTTGTCAGAGATGAAGGAAGGGTTTGGTAATCAGATAAATCTGTGCCGGGACCGAGGATTGAACCCCGGCCGCCAACACAGAAGTCTGACCCTTTACCCCTAGACCACCAGGTCACCTACCGTATAATTAAATATCGCGTTAGAACTGAACATCTGCGCGGCAGTTTGTCGCTTGCAGAGGCGGCCGCCGATAATAGTCGCGTTGAACGTGGAGACGACCATTTTCCGGTAATTTTACCTCAGTGGCGGCTTGTGATCTATTAAGTAGGTGAAGGGGCTAGGTCGGGGGAGGGGATAACGCCTATCACAGATATACGTACATAAACCCATCAAAGTAAATCGGAGGATCAGTGGGAGAGGGGTGGGGGGAGGTATATGTCGTTAGCAAATAAATACCTAATAAAAGACAACCTTAAAATTATTTTGATTACTGAAAATAATACCCATACAAATAATGACAATAAAGAGACTAATATTTACCGCTAAGCCCCAAGGGAAGCGGATATATTTATAAATACATTATTTATTTTATCAGCACCGCATCTTACTACCCGTTCAGGTTATACGCCTATTGCATGGATGTAGAGTAGAAAACCATTTTAGGAAAAAACCACCCTCAGTAAACCCAACTCCCTATCATCGGAAGTTTAGTCTTCTGCGATAGTAGCGCCTTAGAACATGTGGTCACCGAAGCGGGTTTTAAGGAAGCGTTGTGGGATGGGACAGACTATTATACTGCGGTTTAAACTTCTTCAGGATACGCGTGGTGGGTAGGCTGGTGAGCATAGCTGCCACATAGCGGGAGTTTGCGTGGTGGGTAGGCTGGGGAGCATAGTTGCCACATAGCGGGAGTTTGCGTGGTGGGTAGGTTGGGGAGCATAGTTGCCACATATTAAAAGTTTGCGTGGTGGGTAGGCTGGGAGCATGGTTGCCACATAGCGGGAGTTTGCACGTTACTACTATGCAAGCATACTCAGTGACTGTCAAGAAATCTGGCAACGTGCCTCGGTTGCTATGACAACTACCCTTCAATGATTGGTCTAGCATGTGACGAGCCTTCAATCCAGCTGCGCCGACCTCTATTATGAGGCAGTTTAAAACGCAGTTAATCGTTAAATGTACTTTGAAATTGACTTATCCGTGTTTCTGGTATATCCATGGAACGCCTCCCTTCAATTAACCCGAATATTCGAGTCTAGTGCTTACTGTTTACAGGCGACATCACGACCGTGTAACGAAGGAGACCCGGAAAAGATAGTGGAATCTGAGCCAAGTCACGTTTAGTCGATCTAAGATCAAGACACGGCACGTGTTCTGAGCGTCCGACACTTGAGCTTCTGCACACTGAATCAAGGGTTCCTGATTTGATCCCTGACATGGCCTGAGACTACTATATCATGGGTAAAAAATTGTGTTTCTACTTTCATAAAAAGAGATAAATTGGCAGCTGGGGTTGGAGAGTTTATTTACGTTCTTGAGTTAGGGGGCGGCCAGACTGGGCGAGTGACTGATATGTTTAAATACTTCAATATTATCAAAGTAAGCTTTTACAAATATTATTATTATTATTACCGCGTCTTACAAGCCGTTCGGGTTATACGCACTTACGCTAATGTGTATGGTAGGGTGATTGTGAGATGAAATGGATGACCTACAGTTTAACGTGGAATCCGAACCACGGTGGAGGCCTGGCATTCCCCACATTCACAAGATGTCTTGTCAGAGGTGAAGGAAGGGTTTGGCAATCAGATAAATCTGTGCCGGGACCGAGGATTGAACCCCGGACTCCCCAGCACAGAAGTCTGACCCCTTACCTCTAGACCGCCAGTTCACCGAGTTCAGTGTAAATGGAATGTACATTAGCATATAATTATGCAGGCAAATGTCACAAGATGGCCGCGAAAAGTTTTAGAAAACGTTTTTACTGCCACGTCCATGCTAAATGCATGTTCAGACTTTATGCAACTCACACTAATTGAAGTACAGTAGCTCCACGGCTTCTTTGGTGCTGACTGACAGCTCACAGCTGACTTCTGACAGTCAACATTTAGGTATATACCTAAATTTTGACTGTCAAAAGTGACAGCTGCTGAACACATGTTTTTGCAAATCATCTGGTTCGGCGTAGGGATACGTAATTTGATCTGGTAACTTTTCAAAGCTGTCAGTCAGCACCAAAGAAGCCATGGGGCTACTGTACAAAGAACTAGGAAGGGGAGTTTTGAGAAAGTGAAGCCGTACTAACACGCGTGTAGGATGAGAAAAGCACAGTGAAAGTCCCGACTATGACGCAACTCTAGAATGTATAAGTGTTCGAATCCAAGTCAGGGTCGTAAAGTAAACAATTACAAGGCAGGACACACATGATTTGAGTATTATGTTGTAACAAAAAGTTACGTAATCGAAAAGATCCAAGTTTCGAGGTCCTGAAAGACACTTTAACCAAAATCAGAATGCCATTAAAAAAAATGTTTACCAAAAGAAAATATTTATTTTATTAATGATCTTGTGTTGTTTAACAACAAAAATTCAAATGATACCTTTTTTTTCATTTTAAAACCCTAGATGTCACAGATTTTTTTTTAAAAGTATCGGGTCTTACTACTTGTTCGGGTTATACGCTTATCTATTAATTATATTGATGGGTTTTAGGGATTAGGAAGGTTATATTTAGAGGAAGTGTACCAACATTTGAGTGGAAAGCCATTTTGGAAAAAGCACACCCGACCGAGATTCGAACCTTGATCTCCCCAGTCATCGGCAGTTTAGTCAGTGGCGGATTTAAGACTATAGCGCCCCTAGGCACAATTATAATATGCGTCCTTCCCCCTACCAATTTTTTTTTGTCAAGGGCCTTAGGAAGTTTTGAAAGCAAGAGATATTGGGGGGAGAGGGGGGAAGCGTAAGTTAGTATTCTCTAAAATATTCCTACGAAAGATAATCAGGCATATACAGTACATGTCCTACAGTAGTTAAGAGTCAACATTATAAAAAAAGGGGAGAATGACGTCAGAAAGATTGTCGTTCTGACATTAATTTTTAAACGTGGTTATTAAAAACTAAATATTAAAACAATGCCACCCTTAGGCCCGTACCTAGTGGGCCTGTAGTGTAAATCTGCTGCCGAGTTTAGTCCCACTGACCCACCTCGGTGGCGTAGTTGGCTAACGCACTTGTCGTGTTGAGCTCGACTGTTGAGGACGGGGAGATCGAGGTTCGACTCTCGGTCAGGTGAACTGGGGGAGGTTTTTCCTAAATGGTTCTCCACTCCCCCTCCACGCAAATGCGGGTTCACTTCCTCTAATTCAACCTTCCCGATTCCTAATCCGTTAGAGTAATTAGTATTTAAAGCGTATAACCCGAACGGGTAGTAAGACGCGGTGCTAAATAATAATATTATTATTTAGTCCCACTGCGAGAAAGAGTAGCGCGTTAGACCACGCGGCCAAAGAAGCGGGTTTAGACGTTGACACGGAAATGTCTTTAGAAGAGCCGAAGTAACGCCGCTGTTGAGTCAGGTCATATCGTCGACACCCCCCACCCTCCCCTTTCCCAAGGACAACGCAACGAGGGCAATCGATATTACTTGTCCTATCCGTAAGGTCGTGGAGAAGCTATTCTTGGTCGGAGAATAGACTGGCGGTAAATTAGCTCAGCGACAGGATTCTCTATACACTAGTGTCCAGAACATCGTTAGTACGAACTAATCGGGACCGCAGTTAGTTCGGATTAACCGGGGGNTATTAAGAACCATCGGGGCCGGAAGTTTGTTTGATTTACCGGGGGGGGGGGGGGAACAGGGATACAGTGTTTTCATGACTTTTTAAATTACAGTTGAATGAGTTCAGTCAAATTTTCATTTATTTTACTGATATATAACACGTGATTTATACTGTAATTACTTTTAGTTAAAGAAAAATACATTGTGTTGAATACATTATGTAAATATTAAGTATTTACTATCAAATATCATGTTTCTTAGAATTATATTTTAACTTTGTGCTTGTTAAACGATAAATATATATTACATTTGACTTAATTTGTTTACCCATGTCTAAGGGTAAGGTGTCGGACTTCTGTGCTGGGGGTCCGGGGTTCAACCCTCGGTCCCGACACAAATTTATCTGATTGCCAAACCCTTCCTTCACCTCTGACAAGACATCTTGTAAATGTGTGGAATGCCCAGGCCTACCACCGTGGTTCGGATCCCACGTTAAACTGTAGGTCCTACATTTCATCTCACAATCACCCTACCATTACACATTAGTGTAAGTACGTATAACCCGAACGGGTAGTAAGACGCGGTGTTAATAATAATAATAATAATGTTTACCCATTTTCCTAAAAGTATGTTCGGATTATCCGTAGTCCCAGACTACCGGGGTTTTACCGTACTCTTTAGGTAAAAGGTCTCAAACTTAGACCAGCTGAAGAGCTACAGTTCACATACCCAGAAACACACAGAAACAAGCGTGTCTTACTACCAGTCAGGATTAAGCACATCTTAATCAAGACAGTGGGAAACGGGATGAAGATATAATTCAGAGGAAATGTAACACCATTTTAACGAGGGGAATGTGGGAAACAATAGCACCCTCTGTACATCTAGCGGGAATTCGAATCCTGACCTTTCAAGTAGCGGCAAACTTGATTATAAGAATCTGACGTTTAATCGGCATGCTCACCGATATAACTCTAATATATATTTGATGCTATGTATTTAAAATCCATAATGTATATTTGATTTTTCTTTTTTTAATTATATTCTCTAGATTATTATTATTATTAGCACCGCGTCTTACTACCTGTTCGGGTTATACGCACTTACGCTAATGTGTAATGGTAGGGTGATTGCGAGATGAAATGGAGGACCTACAGTTTAACGTGGAATCCGAACCACGGTGGAGGCCTGGCATTCCACACATTCACAAGATGTCTTGTCAGAGGTGAAGGAAGGGTTTGGTAATCAGATAAATCTTTGCCGGGAATATATATATTCTCTAGAATTTTGAAGCATTCTAAAGAGTTGAGGGGCCTACCGCCACGATAACAGTATAAACATGTAGGTCCTACATCAATAGGCTACCTCCCAAACACAGGTGAATGAGAACTATAGCCTGGTCATGGTAGGAAGGTATGTTCGAAAGGTCTTTTTTCTTACCTAAATCCTACTATATAGTGGAATTCTGACAGGGAAAAAGACCTTTCAGACATACCTTCCTACCACGAACAGGGCTTAAGCCCCCAATGCCACCAAAATGGGGCTTGGTTCCGTGTGGCGATGGAGGTGAGGTGTGAATACACCCTTGACATGTAATGTATAACACATCCTGCCCCATTTCCCTCGATCCATAAAGGCGACCAAGAAACATGTGGTAGGATGCGATAATATATGTACCACCATCTTAGCCCATCTTATGACTCATCTAACTGGTAGATTATATATATTACTATGCTGGACACCAAAACCTCCCCATTGGAGGGCAGATATAATGTTGGCACCCCTTTTACACATGAATCAACACTGCAGAGAAGTAAAACAACATCATGCAGAATATATACTTAAGTTAAAAACTTGGAACATTTTAAATTATTGCGAGAAATATGGTCTGGATATACAGATTTTTATAAGTACATTTTGAGTAAACAGTTTGAGGGCTGTAAGACCCAGAGCGAGCTGACGCAATGGAGTGGTTTATTTTAAGTCGAATCTTGTGCACTGGTTATAAAAGAAACTCTTTTTCCAACCGCGGATGATTATAAAATATCCGGAATCATCTTGTGATTTTCCTTTGCCTTCTCATAAGGAGCCACAGGAAAATAATCTTGTCCTCCGAACGAATCACAAGTTACCAATTTTTTCCTGATATTTACAAGCGAATGGAATCGCCGGAGGTCGCCTGATAATTCGACAGACTGATAGTCGGCCAGTAATTTTTACCGGGTGATAGTTGCCTGGTATGAAACAAGCTCTAAAATTCACCGAGTCATGAAACAAATTGTGTCCGTGTGTTTGAGGCTGCCTGTCTCATGGTGAAGTCTCCAACCTGAGATTCCCAAGAAATTATCTTGACAGTGAATGCTTCTTTAAGTAATTTAATGTGCTCTAAAAATAACTTGGCTTGTATTTGTGTTTAGTTATAATCCCCCTTTGTTTTCCAGACAAAAAAACCACTCACTATGCCTTCAGAGTTCTCCAGATTTGATTAATTAAGACAGCCATTATTTACATTATCATTTAATGAATTAATATTTTAGAATTGTAAAATAAAAATACAATACATCAATTTTAATTCTAAATATAATAAAAAAATAACTTCTGTACATAACTAGAATAAGGGAAATGAAACTCAAGGTTTTTTTTATTGGTACCGCGTCTTACTACCTGTTCAGGTTATGTGCATTACTTAAACCAATGAGTTAGGGATGGTGAAGGTAGAATTTAGAGGAAGTGTACCCGAATTTGCGTGGAGGGAGAACTAAAAATCATTTTGGAAAAACCACCCTTAGTACACCCAAATGAGATTCAAACACTTATTTCAGGGTTTTCTTTGTTAATCTTTAAATAGTTACCCCTAATTTTTTTTGTTTCTAAGAGAGAAAATAACATAAATAGTGTTGGTTATAATAAGTGCATGGGTAGTGAGTGCGTGGTGGAAGTGGATTTCAAATCCCACCCCCTTCTCCCTCTGCAAAGTGTGGGGGAGTGGGGGGGAAAGCTCGAAAGGTGAGAATTTTGTGGGGAGTCGAGATTTTGAGTTGGGAAACTCTCTAGAGTTACTCTTTAGCATAATAGGCCTACTTTCGATTATGAAAGTTTTTTAGATACCGCAAGTGTCTATCCCTACTCTTCCTGTAGTAGACTGTGTACAAATAAACTTAGTTTATCAAGTTGGCTAGTAGCACCGTTTTAATGCTACTACAACTACTATTATTATTATTAGACACTATTAGCCTTAAGAAGGTTGAATA
The DNA here is from genome assembly GCA_902151425.1 of Timema shepardi. Taxonomy (NCBI): domain Eukaryota; kingdom Metazoa; phylum Arthropoda; class Insecta; order Phasmatodea; family Timematidae; genus Timema; species Timema shepardi. The sequence continues at coordinate 36,541 of CABFVX010005038.1, forward strand.
TATTATGTCTGCATGTCCTTGTACTTTGGATGTTTTGGATTGTATGTGCATGGATTTTAGGATATTAACTCACACATCACATCCTGTGAGTGGGCCATTAGCGCCTCCAGTTTTCATTTCTTAAAGATATTTTAGATAGATTAACAAACAAAATTAAATAACAAATACACACTGTCACTACAACTATGGCTCTGTCGCTACAACTCTGGCACCGTCGCTGCAACTCTGGCTCCGTCGCTACAACTCTGGCTCCGTCGCTACAACTCTGGCCCCGTCGCTACAACTCTGGCCCTGTCGCTACAACTATGGCTCTGTCGCTACAACTCTGGCACCGTCGCTACAACTCTGGCTCTGTCGCTACAACTCTGGCTCCGTCGCTACAACTCTGGCTCCGTCGCTACAACTCTGGCTCCGTCGCTACAACTCTGGCTCCGTCGCTACAACTCTGGCTCTGTCGCTACAACTCTGGCTCTGTCGCTACAACTCTGGCTCTGTCGCTACAACTCTGGCTCTATCGCTACAACTCTGGCTCTGTCGCTACAACTCTGGCTCTGTCGCTACAACTCTGGCTCTGTCGCTACAACTATGGCACTGTCGCTACAACTCTAGCTCCAAGTACTGCTCACTCCACCTATGCTGGGCCACGAGCCACCATCTCCTAGTATTGCAAACCAAACTCAAACCTGATATGTGCGAAGAATGCGACTCCAGTAATAACAATATTAGAATGGACACAATTCGCCTGCATTCAAGAAAAGTAAAACTCAAAATATACAAAACAATAATTGTACAACAGCTTTAGTGGCTGCATGGTCTAATACGCTACTCTCGCAGTAGACTTGACTGACGACGACTGGGAGATCGATGTTCAAATCTCGGTCAGGTGGGTGGTTTTTTCCAAAATGGTTTCTCTCGAATCGAACCCAGGACCTTTGGCTTAGTACAACAATGATCTTACCACTGAGCTATTCCGGAATCGTCCCGTGCCCAGGGTCATTCTTCACTCATATTTTAAAGCAGAGTCTGTGATGAATGTAAGGAAATCGTCGGCTACAAATGTTTGCTGTATTCAGATAACGCAGCCACCCTCGACTCGGTAGTTGGCTTAATGCTCCCATTTGTACGATTATTATAATTGTAAGGGATTGCATATTAATGAATCAAATAACCAAAGCTATTATTTATATATCTAAAGAATATGTACTGACCTGTACCGACGAGGTATCCATGGGGTGATACCGTGAGCGGGCACCAGGGGCGAGAGAATACGCGTACTGCGGGTGCTTGCCAACTTTACATGACATGCATTGGCCCATATAGGTCTCGGGGGGAAACAAATCTTCCGTCTGAAATATTCAACACAAACACTTAACTCTTCACTTCCGCAATCATCACACAGTATGGACAGTTTCATTTTATTTTTTATTGTGTGATGACCTAAGGTAGTATACACAAAACATGTGTATTTTGTAAAAAAAAAATGTCATAAAATATTTACAAGAACGTGTCTTCATGTGAAAATAATGGTTGACGGCATAATAATGTGACAAAAAAGAAATAATCAAAAACTCACCGACAAAGCACAATATTACTATTATTCCACAATGAAATGACATTTCACTGGTAGCTTAGACTTGATTAGGATTTCAAATACATACATATGTATTGTTTTGTTTCACCAGACTGTACCTGTTCAATTTAATAAAATAGTACAGCGCAGTGAACAAAAAACACTTCAATACCAACATTATATCTAAGAATAAAATAGTCAAAGTTATTATTATTATTAGCACCACGTCTTACTACCCGTTCGGGTTATACGCACTTACGCTAATGTGTGATGGTAGGGCGATTGTGAGATGAAATGTATTATTATTATTATTAGCACCGCGTCTTACTACCCGTTCGGGTTATACGTACTTACGCTAATGTGTAATGGTAGGGTGATTGTGAGATGAAATGGAGCACCTACAGTTTAACGTGGGATCCGAACCACGGTGGAGGCCTGGCATTCCCCACATTCACAAGATGTCTAGTCAGAGGTTAAGGAAGGGTTTGGTAATCAGATAAATCTTTGCCGGGACCGAGGATTGAACCCCGGAGTCAAAGTTATTATTTATGCTATAGTGAGGACTTACTCGCATCTAGATATATTCTGAAAATTTAAAAATGACACCTGGACACGGGAATCGAACATCCCAGGTTCGGTTCTCGTGTCTAGGTGTCATTTTTCAATTTTAAGAAACATTATATTTGTTTACAGGTATAAGTTTTATTTAGTGAATATAAAAAAAAAGTTTACAGAATTATGGATAATTTTAAATGAACTCTGTTTATGTTTAGGCCTGTTTTATAAAGTAGGGATAATTATTTTGATTCAGACCGTACTCCAAACATTCAACTCAATATGTGTGTGTGTGCGTGAGTATTTATATACATGCTCTAATGCTGAAATTCAGATTATGTTTATTAAAATTATAAATATTTTAATTTGAAAAAATTATATTTTTATTTCATATTGTAAATATTTGAGTAAAGAAAATCCACATATAGGAAAGTATATATATATATATATATATATATATATATATATATATATATATATATGTTTTAGAAGAAACGTCACTCAAACCACATGTGGATTCAGAGAGGAGGGTGAGGGAGTTGTGTGTCCCCATCCTCTCCCACTCAAGATTTTTTTTTAGCTAATATTAACAAAAGTAACTAAAAAACTAAACAGATTAATTCCGTGTTATAATCATTACTAGTTCAACTGTCAAGTGATACATCATTAGTCAGTTGCTTACCATATCAATCACTGTTAATTATTGATTCACATGTTGGCATGTAATTTAATTAACAAAAATAAACAATGAATCTGTATGCATTTCTTTCAAACTTTCTAATTAATTTGTAAAATTACTCTCAAAGTTTGAAGAATTTTTTTCATCAGAATTTCTCAAAGGAGAATTCGCCCCCCCGGTTTGGTCCTTTGTAAATTCTGGATCCTCCCCCTCATGAAAATCCTAGATTCGCCCCTTCACGAAAATTTGGGCCATGCCCCCTTCCTAAAGATCCAAGCCATGCCCCATCCTCACAAAAATATTGGATCTGCCCCTGACTCAAAATTGACAGAATGTTTACTAATTAGAAATATTAAAACATTACCATCATTATCACAATAACATAATATCTAATTAACAAAAATAAAATTCTATGAATGAAATATATGGGTGTATGAACATTGTATGGCATTTAAATCGAATAAATTTTACTGTACAGTTGCCCATCGGCATCAAAATAGAAACTTAGTAAAAATAAATTTTACTGTACAGTTGCCCATCGGCATCAAAATAGAAACTTAGTAAAAATAAATTTTACTGTACAGTTGCCCATCGGCATCAAAATAGAAACTTAGTAAAAATAAATTTTACTGTACAGTTGCCCATCGGCATCAAAATAGAAACTTAGTAAAAATAAATTTTACTGTACAGTTGCCCATCGGCATCAAAATAGAAACTTAGTAAAAATAAATTTTACTGTACAGTTGCCCATCGGCATCAATATAGAAACTTAGTAAAAATAAATCTTACAATAAAATCGTATGTTTTTAATTTTTCGTGATATTCCAAGTTATCTTTTAACCATACCACAAACTAAAGAAAAAGCTGCGGTCTTCAATTAAATCTAACTTTGAATGATCGGCCGACACCGGCCTCCAAAAAACCTGCCGATAAAACAACGAATACAACCACACAACAGTTTCACAAAATGCAATAAAATTAAAAACACAAAAGTCAAGGACAGAAGCACATGATTGGAAAATAAAATGTTTTATTATCACTTAATATAATTATTCATGTGAAAATATGCTGCTGTTATAGTCATAAACCCACTTATTTTAATATTTTTTAAGCCCCACGTCTTACCACCCGTTCGGATTATTCTCTAATTATGATAATGGTTCTTGGTGATTAGGAAGGATATATATATATAGGGTAGTTACCCGTATCCGTGTGGAAGGAGAGTGGAAAATAATTTTTGAAAAACCACCCTTAGAATACCCGAGCGAGATTCAAACCTCAATCTCCTTGTCATCGGCAGTCCAGTCTTATGTGGGAGTAGCGCCTTAGACCATGCGGCCACCAAATCAGGTATAACCCTATTTATTTGACCCTTTTTGCAAATTGCCATGCTTTAGAGACACAAGAATATATTAATCATTGTAAAATATAGTTTACAAATATCTAACATTTTATTTTAACAATTAGGTCTAGTCCCAATAAGGGCCGGATCAAGAGTTTCATTCATCCAAGGTGAAATTTTAAATTTGCACCAAAATTTTATTAAGCATAATATAAATAAACCGCATCCCTGCGTGCCTCCGAATAATAACGATAGGGTGCCAAAAAAAAATCAGGTGCTTATGTAATCAGTTGATTCAGAAAGTTCACAATAAACAACCCGAATAAAAAAAATTTAAATAAATTTTACATTAAAAAAAAAAGTAAATATGAGAAATTTAATGCATATGGCAGGTCATGTATCAGTTTTGAGAAAACATAGCACACTTATATTTTATATATTTGGAAGATACTAGCGATTACTGAAAAAACAAACAAAAAAAAAACTAGACCACATGAAAACATTTATCTGTAAGAGTCCAATATATATTGACCTGAGTATATTCCTAGGAACATCAAGATTTGTGCCCATTTGTCTAGGTTTAAAGAAACAAGTTTACTGTAGGCCATAGTCCACAGCACATGCCGGCCCCCCCAAGACGCATATACCATGATATAGAGTACAACCGTGGTACAGTCTGGTCATGCTCGACTCGACATCACAGACTCGGAACAAACCTACATGATACAGCTACTGAACCACTCGGCCATGGAACGCCATAGCAGAAGGCAAAAACTACATCGATGATGAGCATATGGGAATCTTCGAAATTATGAGAGAAATTCAATTAATTCTAGATTCGAATTCAATGAGATTAGTTTATTATTATTATTATATTTAGCAACGCGTCTTACTACCCGTTCGGGTTATACGCTTTAAGTACTAATTACTCTAATGGATTAGGAATTGGGAAGGTTGAATTAGAGGAAGTGAACCCACATTTGCATGGAGCGAGAGTGGAAAACCATTTAGGAAAAACCACCCCGGTTCACCCGACCGAGATTCGAACCTCGATCTCCCCGTCCTCAGCAGTCGAGCTCTCAACATGACAAGCGCGTTAGCCAACTACGCCCCGAGGCGGGTGAGATTAGTTAAAAGATTCTAATACATATTCCATACTTGCTGAGCCAATTAATATAATCAGACCAGAAACTGTTTGTGTAGTAGAGTGGATATAGAAGTTATGAGTTCCACGTCGTAGAGCAGGGGTTTCCAACTTTAAAAAGTGCCTGAGGGCCGCATGATAGTCGGCTAAGGGGTGAAAGTGTAAATAGGACTCAAGGAGAAAGTTGTTATAAAAATAGAACACGACTAAGTTTATTACTGAATGAACATAAGTTGGAGCTTCTGGTGTATTTTTTCCCCACACAAATAAAAACATTCCATTTCTTGGTTAAGAACTTCGATTCTACTAGAGTAGATTACTTTTCCAAGAAACTTTGTGGTCTGCAAAAAAAAAAATATTGTTGGTCGCCATTTGTAAACCCTTGCCTTAGAAAAATCACATGGGTGGCAGTTGTTTGGGACAGAGAAAAAAAAATATATATATTTTTTAAGTATCTAGACCCAACTTTAATATTTATTCAACCTACACCATGATAGAAATGCTGTTATCTTAATTTGATGTTTAACCTTTTTTAAGATTAATCATATCGATTTAATTTTTTTTAAATAAACCTAAAATGTGTCTAAAATGTTAACAACATTTTTTGAAATATTTTTTTATTTGATCAGATGAGCTA